>OZJO01000293.1:52251-82937 GCA_900406225.1 Acrobeloides nanus
CATTTTTTAGCTTTAAGGCCATATCTCGGCCAATATAATCTTTTAGAGTATGAGCGATATCTTATTGAAATCTTAATGTTCGATCACGAAGTTGGATTCGCATCATGGTCGGAACTGCATTTTCTAAACGAACAAAGTCGGAACGAATGCATAAGACCTAGATATAGCAATTTTTAGGTCATCCTAGACGCAATCCAAGTCCTCGTCGCTTTGGACGAGGTCCGAATCAAAGAAATCGAAGCCGTTCCCCACCTCAAAGAGGCCGTTCTTCAAAAAGTGGTGGTCCTAGTCGTGTGGAGATTGAAAAAATGCTCGAAGATCAAATTAGAGAAATTGCTCCAAATGGAAATATTACCGAAGACAAACTTTTTGTATGCCACCAATGTGGACAAATTGGGCATGTTGCAAAAGGCTGTAATCGACCAAGAGTAGAAAAAGAGACTCGGAGGCAGATATCTCGTGTACTTGGGGAGCTCAAGTATGAGTTATGCTATAATAGTTTTTAGTTTTAGCTAAAAATCTTTAATTTTTTGGCAAAATAGGACATATATCAGCTAATTATGATTGTATTACCAAGTGCTGGACGCATTTTTTGTAATGTGTACCTATGTATCTCTCTGTGTTTTTAGAGAGAAGTATGTTTTTGGAAGGAACCGAACACGTTCATCTGAAGGCTTCCCGCGTAGAGACTCCCGCGGAGGTAGCGATGGCCATCCGGTACGTTTATTAATAACAATTAAAATTAAACTGATCTAGTGCTTTTATACATAAATTTTCCACAAAATGATAATCGTAAAAAATTGAAATTTTAGTCTTTTAGGAAGATCCATGGAGAATTTCTTCTGCTCCATATGGTAATGAACCATTTGGTCATATGACACAACCGAGATTCGAAACTATCCGTATGCGAGCAAAAAGTCCACTCCGTCGGAAACGCGGTAGACGACCTGCCGAAATAAAACGCCAACGTACTAAGAGAGCTCGGTCGCGTTCCCGTTCTGTTGATTTTTCTCATGAAGCTGGATTGAAAATTTTGTTAGACAAAGTTTGTGAAGGAGACCAACAAATTATCGAGATGAAAAAGTTGGCTGAGGAAAAGAAATTGACTGAAGATATGACTACTTTGTGTTACAAGTGTGCTGGAATGGGTCATGTTAAAAAAGACTGTACATTTGAAGGAGAGCCAAAAACGAGAGAAGATTTGAGAAAAATGCGAATTTTGAAAAAATCTCTTCATCGAATTAATGGTACGTTATGAATTTTTTAAAATTGAAAAATGACGTTAGGCCTCTACCTAGGAGTAATGACAGGAATTGGAAACCATACTCACCCATAAAAATTTGCAGAATAAAAATTTATTCACGAATTTTAACATCCAAAATATCATAAGGATTTCGAAGATTTTTGATAAATCCAAAAAATTTCGAAAAATAACAATTTTTTTAATTTAGGAACTTCAATAACTCAACCAAGCTTCCGACTCGAAGCTAAAGATCCATTCTGTAGCCAACTTAGATTGTTATCGCCAGATGGGATCCAAATCACCGAAGACATGTTAACAATATGTCATAAATGTGCCAAGCTCGGTCATAAGAAGCGTGATTGCAAGAGATTGAACAGACCAGTTTCGTCTAGCAAATTGCAACACATGAGGCGTTACTTGACTGAATTTCAGTAAGGACAAGTTGAAAAAGAGGGGGGCGGCGCTACAGGGAGGGGATTTTCGGGATCCGTTGAATCTTATGATTGGGCATTTTAGGGATTTCGGTCCTCGAAAGGGGCACGATCCCCTCTCATCTTATTTCCTACACCACGGGGCAGGGTCTGGCTTTCATTCACTGGCCGATACCCCTAAAAAGATTTATTCTTTAAAAATAATCCAAATTTTCTTTCAGGCGCCTCACAGATAAAGGCAAAACATTACGATCAATTTTTGTTGAAGCCGGCATTCCTTATACCAACCTCGTTGACTATGAAAAAGACGTCAAATATGTCGTAAAATCAATCGTGGACCAATTAGCTAAAGAAGCCGGTGATGATCCCATCAATCCAATCGATCAAATTGAAGAAAATCAATACGAACTAAAAGAGAATCCTACAAAACGAAAAAGAAAAGCAGAACAAGAAGATACTTCTTTTTCCACTTCAGAAAAACTTTTAAAGAAAGGTGTCTATGAAGACTTCGCCAAACAGCTTGCTGAGTTAGAAGAAAGTTTGAATCAAGAACAAGTAGAGATAAATCAGGAAACTGAGTCACCAATACAAGATAATAATGACCAAGAAGATAATGAAAAAAATACAAGTCAAGAAAATCTCTCAACGATAAATCAAGAAACCAATCTAAAAAGCAATGATGGTCAAGAAAAAATTGAAGATTTTGTTTCAGGCGAAAAATGTCCATAAAGCGAAGCTAAAGAGACTTAAGGCCAAAAGCTGTTTTAGATGATTTAATAATAAAGTTAAATGGTGTTTAATATTAAAAAAATCGGGTAATCGAGCGCATTCTCTTATCCCCGAATCGTTTACTGTCGGTATGGCTAAGCCTCGCCCCGGGTACGATTATTACGACTCGGCATTCGGGACACGTTGACATAACGTCAACATCACGATTGTGGGTTATGTCAATACGTCAACGTAATTGACAGTATGTCAATCTGTTGACCAAATGTTGACATGACGTATTTGCGACCTCTAATCTTCGCCACATGTCGTCTTCTAAATCTTTTCACAAAATTGCATCATAAAACTTACGTTAAAATGATATAAAAAATTTTTCTTGAAGGGTATCATCATAATTTTGGTGTAATTTTTCTTCTCTCACTGAGTCCTATCGATTGGCATATGCCGTAATGGAATTGGACTTAAGGTTACGAATATAGCACAGACAAACAGACATAGCGCGTTTAATAATTATAGATGATATATTTAGAAAGTTTTAAATATGATATTTTATTGTAATGGATATTTAAATTATTTTATTTAAAATTATTATAAAAAAGATTCGAATAAATGTACACATTGAAGCATGCATGTAGAGGGCCCAGATTTTGGAAACTGTATTTGGGAGGGGGTCTTATGTTTTGCCACTTTTATTTACGGGGAAAGGGTGAACCAAAAAATATATAGAACGGTATACGGCAGCATACATGAAAAGGAGCAGATCTGCCCCCCCCCCAGAATACAAGCCCAAAAGAGAGGAGACCCCTCCCCCAAGCAAGATCGACACTTCCCCTTGAATCACCCCCACGCAAAACAGAAAAACATAAGACATCCACCCCACACATATAGAAAAGAAGTGTACAGCAACATGCATAAAAAGAGGTAGATATACCACCCTCCGAGAGAATACCAAAAAATGAAGACACCTCTCTGCCACGCAAGACCTTCCTCACTTGAATGCNCACATATAGAAAAGAAGTGTACAGCAACATGCATAAAAAGAGGTAGATATACCACCCTCCGAGAGAATACCAAAAAATGAAGACACCTCTCTGCCACGCAAGACCTTCCTCACTTGAATGCACCCCATACATGAACAAGGAAGGAGGACAAGCTACCTCGGGGCTATATGTTGTCGACAAAAAAAAGTCGCCATCTAATTGTTTGGCTCGGCTATATAGATTTGAGACTTGGAACTCCGAGGCTATATGAATCTTAATTTTTGGCTCGATGCTAGCTATATGAGAGGGGGGGGGACAGTCTCCCCCATTGATAATGTATGATGCACCCCATGCAAAAATTTGGCTAAACAGAAGACCCCAGCACAGTTTCCAAAGTCTGCACCCTATCTTAATTATTTATGGCAGTTTTAAAATGTTCTAAGAACTTAGGGAAAATTTTTCTTATTTCTGTAGGAAACAAAAAGTTGATTTTTACAGAATCGCTTTTTAAAAGTTATTCATTTGGAACTTTTTAATAAGATCACGTTTAAATATCTTCTTAGGCATTTAACATAAAACAAGTTATTGCTTATAAGCATTTGTAGGCTAGATAGCTTCATAAATGAGAATTCTATTGTTATAAGAAATCTAATTATAAAAATGCTTCTTTGTCTAGATAAATTTTAATATCAAATCTTTTTTAATATCAGATTATTGTTTAATTTGATATTTTAATATCAAATTATTATCTAAATCATCATACTTTATCGTTCTTTATTTTACTATTGTGCCCTTTATTCTTCTATATAGATCTAATTTAATATCTTAAATAATGTTTAAATCTTTGTTAACAATCCACTTTATCAATGATATTGTTTCGAGTGTTATTGGGATTTTAGCAAATCTTTTAGCGATTTATGTAGTACGTAAGAGAACAGCGAAAGAAATGAGGCAATATAGTCAATCATTAACGCAAAATTGTACCTTTGATTTATTAATGAATATCGTTGTTTTTATTACAAAAGAGGTAAAGGCTTTTTAAACTAATGAGGGGAGGAAGTGAGGGTCAGTGCCGTAGGGAAGGGTTGACTAGGAGAAGAAGCACACAAATTATTAAGGAAAAATTGAGTTTTAACGAAAAATAGTTTAAAAAATTTTCTTATATAAAACGTGTAATGTCTGTCCGAACTAATATTTGCAGGTTAGGTCCAAGCTGCAATATCTTGGACCTAACCTGCAAACCACGTTGGAGAGGACGAATATATACCACGTTGGAGAGGACGAAATTCTGAGATTTTTGACACCAAGATCATGAGGCGGGTGTACCCCACTGGAAAAATTAGAAAAGTATTGGTTTGTTCAGAAAGTTTTGCAACTTTTTACTTTCTGAGCAACCTAATACAGACTACTTTTTTGTGTTTGTCTGACGAAGGTGCTCGGGAGCAATCCCGAGCGCTCCCGATCTGAAGCGCTCAGGAGTGCGCCGCCCGAGCGCCGTAGGCGGCCAGTCTCCAAATACTGGCTTTAAAAAAGTAAAAATTAAAAAAATACACTCCCTCAAAATTAAAAAAATTTACCTCCTCAAAAATCATATAGGGACCCTAGTGTTTTTTCGGCAGACCTTCGATCATCCAAACATAAGAGGGGACCCTTGATTTTTTTCGGACTTCGACCGATTTCAAGTAAGTTATTCAACTTGTTATCTCCTACCGCTGCCCTTGATTTTTAGCAATTTGAAACATATGATGGAGTATTTATATTAATGTCTACTGGCGTTGCTGCTAGAGTTCCACATCCGTGGGACATGTTATTTCACATGGCTTATCTATTTACTGCTATGTTTTGTTTGATCTCAATGTTTATACCATTTTATTGCCGCTATAGAGTATTTTGCAAGTATGATAAAAGTTTTAAATCATCAATTTTTGAAATATAGAAACGATATGCTCAGTGATTATCGCATCTTTAGTTTGTATTTCTTTGCATCATCAATAATTTTATTATGGACAGTTTTATATGGTTGTTCTTTTATATCAGATGGACATACTAGAGAGATGGCTGATGCTATATTAAAAGATGGCATTTTTGTGAAAGACGATAGAACTATACCAATTTATGTAGCAACAAGAATAGTTAGTTAACTTATAGAATTAAAAGAAAAGGCAGAAAAGAGCAGGACATGCCAGGGCAGGCAGAGCTGGATTGGACTGCGTTGGGCTGGGAAGGGGATGTAGCAAGGACATAGCTGTAGGGGGGGGGGGGAAGTGCCCCTTTACAGCTACGGCAGACACGTAGCAATTTCATTTCGAAGATTTTGCATAAAGGTCCCCTTTATGATTTTTTTACCTTTATATTCAAATTTTGATCAAAAGCGTAAGGGTCCCTTATGTTGTTTTTTTAAGATTTTTTTGAAAAATGCTTATTTAAAAAAATGCTTGTTGTTAAAAAGTTTTTAGCAAACTACAAAATTGGCAAAAAATGTTGAATTTTGAAGAAAAAATAAACAATTTGGACTTTTTTGGTATAAAATGGTAAATTTTGGTGATTGTTTGGTGAAAAATCATAATGGGGCCATTATAATTTTTCAAAAATTTTGGACAAAAACATAAGGGGGACCATTAGGAAAATTTTTTTATTTTTTCGATTTCGGGGGGGGGGGTGCAATTGCCCAAATTATGCTCCCTTCCCTCATTCTGGCCGAAGGCCGGAAAAACCTTAGGGTGCTTTGAAATTTTTTTGAAAAAATGTCATTTTTTATCAAGAATTTCACTATTTTTTCAATTTGTTCATATATAAAATTTTAACTTTTTCATTTGGGCAAAAATTGCCCCCCATACTTAGTGGTGCCCCCCCCCCCTACTGGACCCCTCACAGTTACATCGTTGGCATGCTTGGCTTGGCTGGACAGGGCAGGGCAGTACATGGTAAGACAAAACAATCAAGAAGGGTTACCATTTTTTGCAATCACATAATTTTCTTGGCAACCCTACACGCAAGAAATAAATATAATATTCTACTACTATCCTACTACATTAAACGTATAATGTCTGTGTATCTGTCTGTCTTTCGGACGATCGCTTGATTTAAACTAGTGGTATTTGACTAAAGATATGAAATCGGTAATTACTGATTTGATAGCATATGAAATAGGAACAGTAATTACTGATCTTGTAAAATTCTCATATTTACACGTCACTATAAACGTTAAGAAAACGCTGGGTGATTAAGCGCTCGGAAGTCTTCACAAACATCTCTTCTTATCTCCTCCGAGTGTAGTAGCGCTCGGTCCCCCGGTACTAAATGTGTAATGTTTGTGCACACGGACGATCTCGGGAACGTTTGATTTAAACCCCGAATGCCATTGAAAAGTTGTTGGGGACGACGAGTGAAGACGATTGATCATCGAAGTTGGAGACAAATTTTGTTCACTTTTTATCCCTTGGGGGACCAAGGGGAAACATTCGAATTTTTGAAATTCTTCAAATGTTAACATTTTTATATTGAAACGATCAGAGTGCCGCTCGGAGTCATTCTCTGAAATTCCTTTCTTCAACCTTCTGGCTCAGCTCTCGGTACTTTTTTATTTATATTTTTAGACAAATTGGTTCTTTATAATGGCACTATTTACTCAATGCATTTTGATGTCAAGTGCCTATGGTTTAATGATTTATTTTGGAATAAAAATAAATAAGTCACTTAAAGAAAAAGAAAGTAAATTTTCACAACCAACATTTAAATTTCATCGGGAAATAAATATCGTACTCGTTATTCAGGTAATTTTTTAAAGCTTATAGTCTGTTTCACGAGAACGGTGAAAAAAGTTCGAGCTCCATATAATTCGTTTTCGCCCATAATTAAAATAAAGCCCTCATGCAATGGTCAAATAGATAAGGAAGCCCCCGTCCGATCTAGCAAGTTAAACAACTTTAGACCATCAGATTCGATCCTCGGTGAGTAAAACTTTAGATTTTCAATTTTTTATTTTCAGGGAGCATAAATTTTCGCTTCCTGGAAATAAAAATCAAATTTAAACATCTATTACTCCTGGTGGTCTCAACGTCGCTTAATTTGCCAGATCGAACGGACGGCTTGCTTATTCGCTGCACTATGGAGCGCCAATTTTTTTCACCGTTCTCGAGAAACAGACTATAACGATATTTTTCTTTAGGCAATTGTTCCAATTGTCGTTGGTTCTACTATAGTCCCTTCGGTTATTTTATTTGCTGTTTTTAAAGTACGAGTTAGTGGTTTTCTTCTATTTGGAGCTATGGCTTTATCTTGGATATGTGTAGTTAACCCAATATTTGCTATATTTATGGTTAAACATTATAGAAAGGCTATTTTAAATCCGGAAAAATATTTATTTAGTCAATTTACAAGAAATAATACAATTAGTATAACCAATTAAATGTTTTTGGATAACTAAATTTGTCTAAAATTAACCGATTCTTAATTAATCAGAAGAAAGATTTCCGATTTTTATTGATATCTTCCTTTCAAATACTTCGTAATTCGTGCACCTTCCTGCAGTAATGTCAATATTTGATGAAGACAATTAATAGCCCTTGACTAGATTTAACTATAAGCAATCCTGCAACTCAAGATTTGTATTGCTTCCTAATTTTTGTTTGTCCATATTTCTTTTTTGTTTGATTTGATCTCTCTGCGATTATGTTTTATGTAATTTTTCTTTCTCTACTGTTAAGTTATAATACGATTTCGATATATGGATATATATTAAATAGTACACAAGGAAGAACACCGAGGATATTAGAAGAGTTAAAATGTAATTCTTTCTTTTTGTTTTTAAATTTATGGAAATTTGACAATAGCGGAATGGAAGCTACTAGGGTGAAAAACAGCGGCTAAAGGCAGTTCGGGATGGCACAGGCAAGGCAAAGGTCAAGTCCCAGTCCTGATTTTCCCTTTGGATTGAATTTACGTATCTTTTTGGGTCGAAAAAGACGGCGGTTTTTTGTCTAAAATTGGAGGAAATTCGAAATTTTAAAAACGAGTTATGCCACTTGAATCAACTCGCAGATACAAGTAGAACGAATACCATAACATGGGATTTCCATCTCGAGCCAATGCCCTAGTCGCCAGATTTGCAGTTTTAGGCTAGGGTTCGAATCCCGATTCGAATTTAAAGTTGTTCAAATTCCTTGAAAATTTTTACATATCTCTATCATGGCCAGTGTTATGGTATTCGTTCTGATTGTCTCGGCAAACTGGATCGATACTTTTTTTAAATTTCGAATTTCCTCCAATTTTAGAAAAATCTGCCGTAAAGAACTACAGAACTGTAGTTAGGCCTTTCNGCAAACTGGATCGATACTTTTTTTAAATTTCGAATTTCCTCCAATTTTAGAAAAATCTGCCGTAAAGAACTACAGAACTGTAGTTAGGCCTTTCCACTCATATCCCGTATTTAATAGATTGAAGATCAATTTCCTGACTAAATATCCACAACTTTTAGAGACATTCCTTATACATCCATAAAAAACAGATCTTATTTAGCTAACACCGAATCTCCATCGCTTATAAAAAGCACTTGCTCATGCTGTCTGGGCTTTCAACAATTACCAACTTGGTTTCTTATGACATTGGCCATATTCGGTATAATTTTGCTAGTTTGCTTTGTTTCAAGCACTTTTGTCAGTTTTTGTTGTTGCAAATAAAGGAAATTTATTATTTTTAATTACTTAATATCCAACTTAAAAGCATTATAACAAAGGCAAAAAATGATGTTTTATTAATTATAGCTTTGTTGGATGTAGTTTTGCTTGGTGTTGGCGTAGGGGAGAAGTTTAGCTAAAAAATAATTAACACAAAATTAAAAATAAACATACAGGTGGTTGCTCATAAATACCACAAGAATGTGGAAAACCTTCTGGAGGAATAGGGATTTCATTATGCTCGCCAATTCTTATGGCAAATGACATGCCTTTTAGATGATGAAGAAGCAAATGACAATGTGCAAACCACCAACCTGGATTTTTGGCACGGAATCTAAAAAGTTCAGTTGAGAAGATACTTTAGATCTCCCCCAGTGGCATAGGCAAGGGCGGTCAAGTGCTCCCTCTCCCCCCTAGTGGGCCAAAATTAAAAAAATTTCTATACATAAGGATCCCCCTTATGTTTTTTGAAAAAATCAGCTTTTTTGAAGAAGTGCTCTCTCGCCGACCCTTCTGCCTTCGCTACTGCCCCCTTCCTCAGTGGAGTAATTTGGGGGACGGGAGGAGTAGCCTTCCAGCCAGAAGGGCCAAAAAACAGTGTGACGCCACATGATTAGCTCTTATTTTTTCGCACTCTTTTGGGTCAGCCCAGAGCAGGGCTGCGTCGGAACAAAGTGGGAACAGGCTCAAAAAGTATGTTCCCGAATGGCTGGCACCATAATTATTTTTTTAATGACTGAAAAATACTTTTCAGGAAGGAAACTTCACTAGAACAACATAAGTTTTCATCTAGTTAAAAAGATATCTTCAAAAAACTCAGAGTTTTCGTCCGCATTCCTGCGTGGTCGTATTACATGGGAACTTTTGAGGTTTGTTGAAGTTATCTTCTTATCTAGCTGAAAAACTTATGCTACTCTAGTGAAGTTCCCTTCCTAAAAAGCATTTTTGCGTCATTTAAAAAAATAATTATGCTTGCAAATAATTATGCTTCGGAAACATACTTTTTGAGCCTGTTTCCAATTTGTTCCGATGCAGCCCTGGCCCAGAGTGGCTTTTTCCACCCCTTGTACTAACCTAATAACAACATATCCTCCAGTTGGAACCACTATAGTATCTCTCAAAGTTGGATTTTTGTACATGCCTTCGACATTTCCATTTAACCATGAAGAATTAGTCCATTTTAAGCCAAAACATTCTCGCTAAAAATTTTTTGTTATATATATGTTAAGATCAAAAATGATCTACTGTAATATTATTACAAGGTACATCTGGGCTAGTTGAATTTAATAGACCTTTTTCATCATAAGTTGGAGGATAGACTAACTTCATAACATAAAAATGTGTGCCATGAAAATGAAATGGATGCGCATATCCATTGTTTATATTTCCCCCTTTTCCCATGTTGTATAGGGTTATCTAAAAATGTTACATTTATAAAAATTGGGGCACTAGGACAATTGGCAACGGAAAAGTGGGTAATTGGCAATGAACAATTGTCAAAGACGAAAAATTCAGAAAATCTAGCTTTTGGATTTTTTGGGTGGAAATTCGAGTTTTTACCCTTGGTCTCCTAAAGGGTAAAAAACTTTTTTAAAAATTTGAAATTTTTTCCAAATCGTCTGAATTCTTGTATTTGGGATTTTTTGACACTGGAAACTCAAATCTGAAGGGATTGTTTGATTTTGACCACTGGAAAGTATAGAAAATCGTCCATTGACAATTATCCGTTGCCAATTATCCGCTAGTTAAATTTTTCAAATGTTGCCCGTTGTCAATTGTTGAGTTCCAAAATTTGTTAGGAAAACTGTCACCAACCTAGGTTGGAAGGGAATTTTTCAATTTAGTACCTGAACAATATTATTAAGAGTTAAATTGAAATGATGGAAACATTCGCAATTCATTCCTGCACTAGTGTTACAACTAGAAGCAGCACATGGGGTCAAAATTTGTTCCTCATTACCATAATTATAATAGGGCATTCCATGTGGCATTTTGAAATGAATACCATTCATACCGTCATCATGATCAATGTTTATAAAATATTCCTTAATTTTTAATTTTTTTTAATACGCAAAAATTTAGAAATTAGGCTCTTGGTGCTTGAATCTTTTTTGTAGAGGATCCAAATCATGTTCTATTTTGGATTCATTGGGCTTTTTATGCATGAGGATGGGTGAAATTCAAACATGCTCGGTTTAGATCTTTTAGGCACATATAATACACCCCCCTTTCTTGTCTATGCCGTCGGCCCTCGAATGGCGATCATTTGTGCTTTCAAAATACTATAAAACATACTTCATAACCTTGAGTAAAAACTTTTTGTTCAATAACTTCTTTATCATCAATAGGTTTTCCATTTTCTAACTCGCCAACATTTTTACAAGTATAATTATAATCCGATCTGAATCTTCCAAATGGGCAATTTAGCACTACACATGAATTATGTTGAGTACACAGATTGTGATTGAAGTCGACTAAAATTTTAACAAGTACACAACATTATAGTTTAATGGTNATCTTCCAAATGGGCAATTTAGCACTACACATGAATTATGTTGAGTACACAGATTGTGATTGAAGTCGACTAAAATTTTAACAAGTACACAACATTATAGTTTAATGGTATACTTAGATCGGTGTCATTCAAGGGTGAATCTTCATATTGCAAATTAGCTAGCCCAATAGTTTTGTTAACATCCTCCAATTCTAGATTATATCTTTCCATAGATTCAAAAATAAACCGATAATTCTTTTGTTGGGGATTTGATAAGCCTTGTACAAGAACATCATAACGTTCACCTGGGAAGATGACAAGGGCATCAATCTAAAAAATTTATTAACAACTATAGCTACAGGGTATCCCAAAAAATGCACTTTTACGCTATTTTTTCAAAATTTTTCATGTTTTTTAATTTTCATCTAAATAACCTATAAGGAGTTTTTCTACGCAAGAAATCGATTGCATACATTTCCAGACCTTGAAAACTCTTCCCTAATCATTGATTAGCCTATTTTCACTTTAATAGATACATACTCTTCCCTGAATCAGGGTTAAGGAATCACTTTCAAGATTCGCAATTGATTCCTCTCAGCTTTCATCCGACATTGCAGTCAATGGCTTTCCCATTGTGATTTAATCTTCCACTTCCCAGAAACATGAAGCTAAACTATCTGCCTTGTATTAGTGAAGAGTCGACATCACCCAGTAGCTTAATCAGAAAAGATGGCGGAGAGCAGGCAAAAAACCATAAGAACAAACATTTGAATTACTTGGCATTTTTGTTGTCGCACAAAAAATAAGGGTATGATTTTTTCCTCTTCAACAAATTTCGAAGAAGCCTTTGTTTCCTCTGGATAAGCACAGTACCCTACCCGTCTTTCCCATTCTTTGAGAGAAATTGGTAGGGTATTCACATCATATTTTAAGAGTAGTTAGTTATAAAGAAAATTTGCAAAAATAGTGGCAGATGTAGGGGCGTTCACGTGAACTCTCTAAAGGGTACGCGTTTTAACCCCCAAAAGTGTACACGCAATTTTTTCACAATCCAAAATTCCTTGGATTTGTATTTCCCATACCCGAAAACCCCCAAGTACAAAAACAGCCGAACTTTTTGAAAATTCGATTTTTTGATCCTCTTTGTAGGCAGGGATATTCTTCTATGAAAGGGGTGCCCATGTGGTCAAAAATAAAAAATAGTACCGGCATCGTGTTCCCCATGTTGAAAAACCCCCAAATACAAAAAATCGGCACATAAAGCCTTTGTTCAAGCTGTGTTATGGAAAGGTTACCCTCCCCTCATCTAATCATTTCTGGTGATAACATCTTCTTAACTTTTAAAACAAATTTTTTACTTGATATGGTTTTATTTCAACCCCATCTGCTGCAACAACTATAAATTTATGTTGTTCTAACCATATCATAATCATATGACCAATGCCTCCATTTACAAACCGAAAGCGCACATTCTCACCTAAAATTTTTTTATCTAAATATTACTTGCCATTTTTCTACCTTTCTTAATAAGGTAAGTAGACAATGGCAACTTGCTGGGAATTTGCCTAAGGTCGTCTTGACGATGCCAACCCTTGTCTCCAATTAATATTGCAGATATAGGTGATATAAAAGCGATGGTAGTTCCATCATATGTTTTAGTAGGATTCCAGCAAGAAGTTGATGATATATCATCAATTTTGTCGTTGTATTTTTGTAAGCCTAGTAGACCGGCTGACAGTTGATCGTTTGTTGATACAATGCCGATGTCCTAAAATTGGGATATGTTAGATGAAGTAATACATGTGAATAATAATCTACTTGTATCAAAACATAATATTCCCTCTCGATGTTCAACCGGGTTCCATTCAAATCAGGTGTTGTTTCATTTGGTTTTATAACCACGAATCCACCAACATTTCCATCTCCTCTACCAACACTCAAATGTCCATGATAAAAATGGGTACCAGGGGTATCGGCAATAAATCGATATGAATAGCTTAAATCATTATTTGTAAATTTAAACAAAGTTTCTTACTCTGATCCGACAAAAATTGGACATTGTTGTAGCAAACCAACACCATCTGTGTACCACAAATTTTGCTTATTTACACCGTGGACATGAATTGTCACAGATTCTGTATTTAAACGATTTTTGACTCGCATGATTACTTCAGCGCCTAAAGGCACGACTATGGTGTCTCCAGGGCTAGATTAGATTTTTACTACAGTCTACAATCGATATATTGCCACCCAAGGTCCGGTCCCCTAGGACCAGTTGATTAATCCGGATGTCGGAACTAGATCCCGGAACTGGAGGCCAGTTGATCACCTCCGGAAATTGAAACCGGAAGTCGGAAGTAAAAACTTGGTTCCGATTCAGTGCAAATTTTCCAATTTTAAAGTGGCAAAATGATCGGATGGATCAGATCAGAGACAATTCTGGTTCCGACTTCCGGTTCATAGTTCTAGAGGTGATCAAATGGTCTCGGAATTGTACCGGAAGTCAGAAGTAAAAACTTCCGGTTCTGAATCAGTCGGTTCCGACTTCCGGATTTAATCAACTGGCCCCCTGGAACACTTTACAATGTAGAAGTCTCTCGATATACCGCCACCCATAGTCCAGTCTCTAGAGGTGGCGTTATTTCGAGAATAGGCTGTATATATAAAAAAATACTAACTTACATTTTTCCGTTTATGGAAATCAGTCTATGGTGCAAACCATTATATTGATTGACAGTATTTAATAGATTGTCTATGCTCGTGATATTATTATTTTGACTATTTACAAGAGTGTTTGAAGCGTCACATGGAGCATGATAACTATTGTTTTGTCTCATCCAGCTTTGCTATAAAAATATCTTGTGTTGTAGTTATTGAAGGTTTCATGTTGCCATATCTCCCTCTCAAAAAACAGCTCTCAGCAATCCAAGTTTTTCGAGGATGCAGTCCAATAAAGTTTGCCTCATTTTGGCGAGACCACATATAGATTATTGACTTTTGGAGGGTAGTACAAGTGTGGGCAGAAGAGATTCAATTTTGTAAGGTCTGGAGAGCGGATAATACTATATAATGCTTGATACTTTATTGCTGGAGGAGGAGGATTTTCGAAAAAAATCGAATACTTACAGCTTGTGTATCATAATCGATAGGAGATTTCAAATCATATGAATACATCGAAACTGTATATTGAAGAACAAGATCAAATTCGTATACGCCATTCTATAAAAATATAAGATTTTGTGGAGAAAGTAGAGCCCCGTGTATTGTACCTTTTCTTTCCCCAATTTGTTTATCAGAATATCCTTACCGAATTAGGCTTCGCCAATTGTAAAGGAGATTCATAGGCTTGCCATGCAAGAATAGGTATTTGATAAAAAAATGCCCAAACATATCCAATAAGTATAAATTTTGCTAACATTTTTTCATAAAAAATCACAATGATCTAATACACTGCAAAAATTGATTAAATTTTTATAAATATAAAGCTAACATCATCATATCAGTTTTAGGAAGGAGTTTTATGTAGATTTTTATGATATCGTTTAAATGAATGGATTCACAAAGTACAAAGAACCAGATCTTTAAAAGCAACTATTTTATTATTGGTTATAGTCAAACACAACGTATATAAAAATGGAATTCGAAAATGGAAATAATTTTTTTAATTTTTATAATCTTTAAAAATTTTTATGAGAAAACATTACGACTTATTATCTAAGAATTTTTGAAAAAAAGGAATGCCCCATGATAAAAAATTCGCTTAGGGAGTAAATGTATTTCATTTCATGTTAACACACTCCATTTCTCATACAACACGGTGACTAGTATATTCTAACTCTTGATGAAGTGATTTTGCACGAGACGTCATTTCCGCCGAGATAGAGAGCAAAAACCCCATTTTAGCATATCTTCAATGCTAAGGCCATATATCCATTAGTTAAAATTTTTGTTTCATAATCTTGGTGTCATTAGAAATCTGGAATCATAGCTTTATTTTTTATCTAGACACTATGGTATGTTTTTGAGTAGAAAAAAAAGTTACAGTTTTTAATTTTGTTATTTTCGCTTAAATTCATGTTCTTTCGTCTAATTTCGCTTAAATTCGTGAATTTTTCGTCTAATAATATTTTAATTTAATATTGTTTAAGTTTGACATTTAAATCCCCTAGAGACATATCCAGCTGAATTTTAAATTTCTGTGTAGATTAGAAGAAAATTTTTGTATAAAATATTAGAGAAAAACATATGCAGTTTATCTGAATTTATTCGATTTTTATTATAAAACATCACAATCAAAAAGCTAATTAACAATTTTTACATGGTATAACAAAAATTCGATTAATAAAATTTCATTTGTTGTTAAATGATGAAGCATTATAATTTCTGGACTAAATGCCTCGAATCCCTAAAATTTTATTCAGTTGAATAAAGCTATTTAAGACTCTCACGCATCCACTTTTTTTTCGTCCTCATCCACTTTAAACTGAAAATACACAGAAAATGACAATTTTTTTTATAAAAAAGGCATATTTTGAAAATCTTTGTTGAAAATTGTAAATTTTGATCGCAAATCATAATAGGGAACCATAATTATGTTTGAAAAAAATTTTTTTCATAAATTTAAAAAACCTAAGGGTGATGGAACTGTGCGAAAAAGATTTTAATTTTTTCGAGTTGTACCACCCACACCATAAAAATATCCCCCTCCAAAACAACTCCCAATTTGGAGGGGGATACTTCGAGCACCAAACAGCCAATTTTTGGGGTCACCAAGCATCGATTTTGAATCAAAGAGGAAAAATGATGATTTAAAAAAATGCCTAAATTTTTTAAATCAAAATCTTCAATTTTAAGAGTTTTTAGCTTAAAAGCAAGCATCCTACTACTTATACATGTAATGTTTGTATGTCTGCCTAGACGACCTCAGGAACGCTTGATTTAAACCCGGATTGCTATTGCAAAAGTTGTAGGGGACGATGAGAGAAGACGATTAACACAAAAATCATCGAGATCGGAGGCAAAAATATTTCACTTTTTACTCTTGGGGAAAAAATTCGAATTTTTGCAATTGTTTGATAGACTCTAGGATTTGTCGAAATGGGCGTTTCGAAACGAATTTTTAATAGAAACTTTGAAAAGTTTTCGTTTCAATAACCCAACTCGATCTTGAAATGAGATGATTTTGGTGTCATTTTATTCATCTCATAGAGACGAAAGTTAGAATCGATCAATCAAATTTAAAGAACGCACAAATTTTGCACAATTTTTTCCTAGTCGTGTCTTTGTTATCACCGGTCACGTATAACATAATTTTACAATCTTTAACACGTACACAACTCCTAGGAGTCCTTATCATGTCTACGTGAATCCGACCATTGTTTCCTAATGCACATATACCAAAATTCTGTGGGTCTTAACCGACACGAAGCCTTCTAATTGACTAACATCAGGCTCAAATTCCGATAAAAATTAGTTACCACTAATTCGAGGAAAGCTAAATTTCTACTCTGGATTCTCGCTACGTGTCTGACAAGGATTGTCACTTTTTCTCACTTGTGCATCCCTATCACACTCTATAAGTAGAAAAACCAAAAAGCACACTTCTTTCTATCGACAATGACATTGAACTTACGCTTTTAATACTATCTATGAATGTTCTATTAAATGCTTCTGGGTTTTCATCAGAATAATAAAAATCTTTAAAAACGCTTGAAACAAATCGTAGTCCACCATGTTCATCAAGTGTACTTATAGGGTATATATTCATTTGTTCAAAGCATCTTAAAAATAAAATCTTACAATTTAAAAAAAATAACCTGGCTATTGCAAGGTCGTCATTTTCGCAACCTTTGCTGTTACATGATTTGTTTGGATCACAAATTTTATTTCCTTGCTCTATGTCTTCGACTAACATTTTAACAGCTCTGTTACTAAGGACAAAACCACCTCCGCTATTAAATCCATTTTTTATATCGTTCTTAAAATGTTGTTAGTTATAAAAATTCGATTATTTACATGGCGAACACGAAGACCAAGATAATATGGTTTATTCGGATCAAACTTCGAAAGAAAATATCTTAAATTTTCCACAAATATATAAGAATCGCCTTCACCCTAAAATATAGGTTATTTTTCGGAAAATCACGAGCTCAGGATTTTAAAGAAAAAATTTTTGAATAATTTTATAAATGCTACTCCTTCGCCAAGTTAACAGATTTTTAAGAAATTTTTTTTCAACAATAAAAAGGAAATCTAGCTCCACAACACCAACGTATTCACGAAAAAAAGCGAAATTTGCAAAATCGGATACCTTGGTGTTGTAGAACTAGATTTCCTTTCATTTTTGCGAAAAAAATTTCTCAAAAATCTGTTAACTTGGCGGAGGAGTAGTATCTTGAAAATTACATATTTTTCGAAAAAATTTTCTTTACTTTTATTGCCTGATTTTCAATATTAATTTAGTATTGTAACGAAAATTCAAAAATTTTTTCTTCAAAATCCTGAGCTCGTGATTTTCCGAAAAATAACCTATAGAATTTTTTGTTGAAAATTGTCACATGCTCCTGCGATTTCGCTTATGGCCCAAATGAATCAAAAGAAGGAAAATCATCAAATTTTTCTACTTTTTATCGACCTAAAACTTATCCTCTTCCAAAAAAACTTCGTACTAGGAAGGACGGGCGGGAGATAAATGCGCGGCGACTGAAAATCGGTTTTGTTTCTTGCTGAGCAATCTATATGAAATACTTCAGAGTGCTATTTGTTCCTAAAAAACATATCCTACAAAAAGTGAAAATTTGCATTTTTGGATCCCGATAGGCCCTGGTTCAACTCCCAGCTCCGACCATGTAGTTTTCATTTTTTTTCACCAAAAAATATATCAAAAATTCGCTCGAATTCGTATTCCTCGCATATAACTAGGGTATCATGTGTTTTTTGGTGAAAAAATAAATAAGGAAACAAAAGGCAAAAGTTTATGGTTGTGGCTGGGAGTTGAACACCTAGGTGTCTAAAAATGCGAATTTCCTATTTTTGAAAAAACTGTAGGATATGTTTTTTGGGCCCTAAATAGCACCTTGAAATGTAGTTCACTATAGATTGCCAGGTTAGAAATACTTTTCTCGATTTTCGTCCATCATGAATGGACAAACACACAACCAGGGGAATGGATTTTTAATGTTTTGCCTTTTACCTTCATATACCAATCATACTTATCCGATATATTTCTATAAATATATTGATATGCTAAATATGTTTTATTATATGTTGTAGATTTTGATTCGGGAACAATATGTCTAAATAGCGGAAAATAATTTATTCCATGTGCCATTGTACCAGATGTAAAGAATATGCTATAGTCAAATCTTTTAAGCCATNTATGTTTAAATAGCGGAAAATAATTTATTCCATGTGCCATTGTACCAGATGTAAAGAATATGCTATAGTCAAATCTTTTAAGCCATGTTGCATTTATGGCAAGATCCTAATAACAGTTTTTTATCTTATATTAAAATATAATTTCCTTACACGACCATTGTGATGAAGTGGTGCTGTCGAAACCCAGCATAAAATTTTGTGAGTGTCAATAAATTTTGCTCTTATTTTGCGCAATGGGTAATTTGCAATATCATATAAGTTGGAGCTTAAACAAATTTTTTAATTTAAAAAATTTTTAAATTACTTAATTTGTTGTATATCTATAAATAAAGTAACAATAAATAATAGTGTAAAAGAAATTAAAGCAGCAATAATAAAAATTTGCTTAATCATTATTCCAAGTTTCTTAATATAAATTTCTTTAAAATTTCAAATATAAAAGTACCGAAGCCGAGCATCCTCGGCGCTCGCGGCATCTCCGAGAGTGACTCCGAGTGGCACGACTCTTTCCATTGGTCAACATTGAAAAATTTCTTCGAATTTGAGTTCCCCATACTCGAAAACTCCGAGTACAAAAAATTAGCCGATTTGCAACCATTTTTGAAAATTCGATTTTTTGGTTCCTAGGTTACTTATACCCCCCCCCCCTGGTAGGGGTACCCCGGAAGTCAAAATTGAACAATTCCTTCTTATTCGTGTTTCTCATAGCCGAAAACCCCCGTGTAAATAAATCAGCCGATTTGGAGAACTTTTTGAAAATTCATTTTTCCCCTTGGTCCCCAAAGATTAAAAAATGAAAAATTTTTTTGTCTCCGATTTCTTTTTTGTCTTCCTTCACACCTATCCCTACTTACTACTTATTAAAAAAGATCATATGTCAATCCGATTTACCATTCCTGAGATCTCGTGTTGACTAACTTACTCATTTATATACGGACACAGGAATAGGTTTTTTATATTTATAATTGTAAAAAAAGTGTCAGTAAAGAACAAAAGAACAATGATGAATGCTATTTAGACCTTAATAAATATTCTATGACGTTTGTCATTGCTTCAAGTTGTCATAGATATTAAGTGGATAAAAATAGAAAATTTTATTGACAGCTTTCTATTTATTTTTCGACTATGTACAGGGTGTTTCAGCACAACCACCTATCAAAGAAATTGAATATCTCCGCGAATTTAAATGATTTTCAAATACGATCTCTTGCAAGTTGTTAGTCTCGTTGGGCATGATATTAAAAAATATTTTCAAAATTTTTGAATAGTCTGAGTATCGCAACGAAAATTTGAATTCTTTAAGGATCTTTGAAAAATTCCACCGTCAATCGATAGAGCTCATCGAAAAACGGTAGTACCCCAACTTTTATAAAAAACATATTCTTTGTTTTCGAGGAAATTTAATTCAAAGTTTACTAAAAATGGTCGAAATTCACTAAAAATTATGCAAATTTCAACCATTTTAAATAAACGTTGAATTAAATTTTCTCGAAAACGAAGAATATGTTTTTTTACGAAATTTTGGGTACTATCGTTTTTCAATGCNTTTTTTGATCGATTGACGGTGGGATTTTTCAAAAATTTCTTAAGGAACTCAAATTTTCGTTTCAATACTCAGACCGTTCAAAAATTTTGAAAATATTTTTTTAAGATCATGTCCGACAACTTGCAAAAGATCCCATTTGAAAATCATTTAAATTCACGGCGATATTTAGTTTCTTTAATAGGCGGTTGTGTTGAAACACCCTGTACACCCATTTTTTGATGCGTTTATTTTTGTATACTCATTATTGAATTGCAAGTTCGAAGTTCGAAACATGAATTTATCACAATCAATCCAAAATGAACACAACTAAATAGTCTAATAACTCGCTAATATGTACATCTAAATACTAGACGTCTGAAGGATTTTGCGGAGTTTTTTTGGGAGCTCTGTGTACTCCAATTCAAATAAAATTCAAAAGTGAGTATTGAATCGTGTTCATCACTAATTGAAATACAATTCTGAAAAAAATTCATCAAAAGCTGATGTGAGGAAGCAACAATAGACAGTACTAAAAGAAACGGTCTACTTTTGGGGAGTTGATGCCATGTGAAAAAGCACAAAATTGGGAGCATTTTTTGCTTTTACGGCACTACTTGAAAATCTAGCCGTAAAAAGTTATGAACGAAACAAAATTGCGAAAAAAATTTGCAAACTATTTTAAACATTGAAACGAAAATAGAAACAACAAGTCTGCGTAAAAGCAAAAAATGCTCCAAATTTGTGCTCTTTCACATAGCATCAACTCCCCAAAAGTAGACTGGTCCTTTAAAGTTAGGAATTTAAAATTTTAATTCTTCCAGAGCAGGTTTTCGTTTCAATACACAGAGCTTAAAAATCACAATAATCCTCACCCTATACAGTTGACCCTTTATTTCAAAACATCCTAATATTTATAAATAAACATATGTAATTCAAGAATTATACAATGAGAATCCACAAATATAACATTGAGTATTAGTACAGTCTTGATTTCTCCATTTTCCATTTTGATTTATTACCACACAATTTGCATTTGGAGTACTTATAGGGTAATCTAAGAAATTTATAGAAATTTAAAAAATTAATTTTTTGAAGGGCTTCATACTTGAATCCCAATATCGATAGGTACTATTATCACCGTTTATCCATGACCAATTACTACCATTTTGTTGAAGTCCTATATATACATTTTGACAAGATGGGTAAGTTTTTCCAATGTACGCTATAAAACGAAAATAAAAAAAATCAGAATGTGCATACTCAAAAAATTCATGATATGCAAAAACTTTTGAAGCGGGCTGGGTATCGAACAGGGACCCTTATTGAAAGACCAATTCGTTAGCCACTAGACCATAAAATTCGCAATGAACGTATTTTTTAGTTACTTATTTACTAGGACAGGTTTTTTGTTACTTACATGTAATATCAGTATTTTCAAAAGCACTATCTATACTTATCAATGAAGTTAATGTAGAATTTTGGCATGCAAACTGAGCATCTGAAGCTGCTAGCGTAGAATTATATAATCTATAACATTGACTTTTATCGACGGCAGATTGATACCAATTTGTTGGACAATCTTAAAAATATTTTTTTAAATAAGCCCAAAAGTTTAAAGCCTTACCAGCATTTAAACAAGGTGGACAAGAAGGAGTAACAGAAGAGTTATCACAAAAACCATCAATATCGGCACATGATGCCCAAATTTTACTACCATAATTCTTTACGGTGATATTGGTAAGGTATACTGCTCGGTATGGACTTTCGGGAAGACCTGAAAAATGCCAGCCCCCACTGACGCCATCAAAATATGAATTTGTGATTTTTATATTCTTTAATTTTGGTGTTCCAGTGTCATTTGTCGCAATATCAGAGCTATGGAAAAGGGCAAATTCTGCTATGTTCTTAGTGTGATAGACTTGGAAATTGTTAAAGATGATATCTTCTACGACTCCTAAAAAATTATTTTTTGTGCCTAATGCCTAAGTGGCAAGTCCCTAGAAGTGGACAAATTATTCTTTCGATTAAACTCTATGATTAACTAGGTACCTCCACGACCACGTGCAGTTTTGATACGAGGACCACAATCGGTACCATTTGCATAAATATCCGTAAATGTAACATTGCGAACACCACCCGACATTTCACTACCAATACTCATTCCACTGTTCGAAGAATTAAAAATTGTAAAATTTCTAACAATAACATTTTCTGTGGTGCGTCCAAAAGTGCGCCCATTGTAGTCTTTGCCGCTTTTTACCGCCACAGCGTCGTCACCTATAAAAATCAAATTAGATGGAGAAAAAATAAGCACTGATCATTTTTGACGATTTTTATTTTTGGGAGTGTGTTAGACTGTCCGATCTTGGCTAATTAAAGGATTAGCCAAGATCGAACGGTCCAGTAAGTTAAAATCATATGAAAAATGATATATTCGAAAAGATCATGAAAAATGGAGCATTTTTTGTTTTTACGGCATGTTCTGAATCGTTGTAGTTTTCGAGATAATTGCGTCTGAAATTTTGAATTTGTTACAAGCTTTTCGTTGTAATACGCAAACTTTTTTGAATTTTTAAAATCAATTTTTGCATCAATTTTTAAAATTTTTTAAATGAGCATTGTAGCAATTTTTTATAGCTAACTGAGACGAACAAAATGATACCAAAATTATCCAATTTGAATATTATTTTGGGTTATTGAAACGAAAATTCTGATTCATGTTTTCGTCTCAATAACCCAAAACAATGTTCAAATTGGATAATTTTGGTGTCATTTTGTTCGTCTCATTTAGCTATAAAAAATTGCTACAATGCTCATTTTATGAAAATTTAAAAAATTAGTGCAAAAATCGATTTTTCCGCAAAAAATTCAAAAAAGTTTGTATTACAACGAAGAGCTTGTAACAAATTCAAACGCAATTATCTCAAAAACTACAACGATTCAGAAAATGCTGCAAAAACAAAAAATGCTTCATTTTTCATGATCTTTTCGAATATATCATTTTTTCATATGATTGTACCTTACTGGACTGGTCCTTAAACAACGTTGATTTCACTGGTTTGATCCTACCAGAGTCGAATTTCAAATTTTTGAAAAAATTTTTTCAGACACGCTAGATTTGAGAATTTTTTGAATGTATTCATGAGAGGATAAGAGTATCATCTACAAAAAACTACAACGCCTACTTCCTTTATAAAAAACATTTTCCACCAAAATATCCACG
Organism: Acrobeloides nanus; assembly: GCA_900406225.1. Taxonomy (NCBI): domain Eukaryota; kingdom Metazoa; phylum Nematoda; class Chromadorea; order Rhabditida; family Cephalobidae; genus Acrobeloides; species Acrobeloides nanus. Next base: position 75,926 of record OZJO01000293.1, read on the forward strand.
CTGCAGTCTATATCAACCCCATCTGTATTATGTGCAATATGAAGATCTGGGGTAATGATATTCACATTATATACATGAGATGTAGTAACCCATGCTAGATGTAAGCACCAAGCAGTACAATCTTTCAATGTAATATCATGAACAATAATTTTGGAACTATATATGAATCGCACAAAATTTGGTCTAAAATAAGCAAAATTGGCAGAACTTCAATAAGTCGTTCAGTGGCAATAAACTGGCAAATAAAACCAAGCTCGAAGTTACTAGTTTCATATCTGTCAAAAGATTTTTCCCAATTTTCTGAGCTACGACTCGGACACCAAGCTTAGAGGAGACTAGAGGTGTACACTTTCATGCCGGCCTGACCTGATCACTTTTTTGTTGCACGTAGTAGGCCAGGCTATTCGAGCCCTCTCTGGCCTGCCACTCAGGCTTAAGGCCGGCTTTTATTTCTCATGACAATCAAAATGTATTTTCTGGGTGAAAGTAAGTTCTATAAAGTTGTTCCCCATAAAATTTCGGATTAAATGACACTTAGCGGTCGATTTTTATACGAGAAGAAAAAAATTATGAGCAATTTGAAATTTTGAGTCAAAATTTGAATTTATGGGCAATTCAGGATTTTGGGTCAAAAATCGAATTTTTTACCCTCAAAATGAACTAGAACAATTAAAACTAAGGTCGACTTAAAAAATATCAGTCTGGAATGGCCTGGGGCAAAAATTGAGTGGCCTGAGGCCTAGGCTAGGCTAGGCTTATTCTCGGCATCGGGGGCCCTTTTCTTTCGCTCACACGATAAATTTTGCGAATTTTACTTTTTTTTAAATCTACCTGGATATATTGTTACATGGAGGTTTTTCTAAACCCGATGCATTCCATGAACAAGCCCACCATGAATAGCCTTGTCCATCAACAATACCACCTCCAGTTAGTGTGATATTAGTGGCGTTATAACTTTGGATGACAGATTGTCGGTCAGGAGCTCCGCTTTCTTGAAAGTCTGTACCTCCGCCATACCATGGAAGTGGTGGTATCAATGGATAATGGAATATATCAGATATATTTGATGCCAAAATAGTGCCGCAAAGATCGAGAATAACGTTGCTAGTTACATTAATTGCACCCGTGAGAAATGTCAGTCCACAGTCGAATATTACTCTGCCTCCATTACTATTGGCAGCAGCAGCCAATGCTGCTCTTATAGCATTCGTATCATCAGTTTTACCATCACCTGTGGCGTTAAAATCTCTTACATTATATACTTGGGATGAAATAAATTGTACATAATAAAAGCCTAATAAGATCCATAGTAAATACATTTTTGAAACTAACAAAATTCTAGTATTAAGAAAAGCTTCAGGTTTATGTAAAATAAGATTGTGGAATGAAGCCTAATTCTTATTAGGGGTACTAATCACGGCCTTTTATCACTCCTAATTCTTATATAAGTGAGTAGATGCTTAATAGTATTATATGTTCAAATATTACAACTATCTAGACCATGTGTATAAAATTCTATTTAGTTATTTATAGGGTGATAAGGACACAAGTTTGATCATATTTGTACAAATTTGAATCAATATTTTTACATTTTATCCACATTTCTTTATAAATATAGATAAATAGCCGGAATTTAACGGAACCGGAAAATTGTTCCAGCGCATCCCTGATCTCCAAATGTAAAGACTTCGCTCGTTCTTTGTTTTAGTTTATAGCCGAATTTTTTTCATAAGCAACATGAGCAATTTGATTGACTCAGGGCCAGAAATATTGAAACGATTGATCAAACATTAGAAAATTCAAAATTTTCGAGAAAGTTTGCCAATTCGATCCTTTCCTGCAGTCAAAATTCAAAAATTCCTTCAAATTCGTGTTCAACAACAAGGTCAGTAAAGCATTTTAGGGTCCTCTCAATGCTCGTGATAATCAGGGTCAGCTAAAGTTTTCCATGCTTCGAAAATGCGCGCAATCGATTTCTCATCTACCCATGAAAACTTTGCATAAAAAGATAAAACTCATGTAAAGTTATAAAAATGTAAATTTCGCTCGAGAACTTTTTGTATACCTTGTAGTACTTCAATTTTATTTTGTTAACAAAAAAATAATTTATAATACAAACTATAAAACCATATAAAAACTACAAATTCTTTTCCTTGAAAAATCGATTTTTCAAAAAATTCTTCAAATCTGTTGATTTTTTATACTCAAGGGTTTTCGGGTATGGGGAATACGAATCGGACAAATTTGTATATCATCATTGTTGTGAAAATTTTCAGTTAATAAAACGGGACCGAGCGCCTCCCGGCGCTCTTATTTTCGAGCATCTAAGTTCTGTTATGAGTATGTTCGATTGGATCTCGACCTTCGACCAAGATTCGTACCAAATTCGCGAACTCGATTTCGAAATCTCATATTAAATTAGAATTTCGAGTGTCATAGGAGGGAAAATGAAGAGGAGGCAGCGCGAAGAAATCGGCGTTTGTTTTGCTTTTGAAGCTTCATATCTAAACTAAAACAAAAAACATATAAATAAAAAAATCAATAATTAAAAAGTTTATTTCAAGTGTTTCCTAGATTTTTGAACTCTTATTTCAAGTGTTTCATAAATTTATGAATGAATTGAACGCCCAAAAACAAAACAAAATCTTGTTTCCCTACACTGTTTTCTCAATGATTTATTTTTTCTTTAACGTGTGTACAAATTTATTAAAAAGCAAAATAAAAACAAGATTTAATGGTCAAGATCTTGTTTGTAATGTATTTATTGTATTTTATTCTGTTCTTGAAAAATAACAACTTCATGAAGCAGTTTCAAAAGAGTATTCAAGTTTTTGCACCTGAACTATTAGACGATGAAGAAGGAATCTTTCAAGATATCTGTGAGTTAGAAAAGCTATTGCCTCGGCTTATCAAGGACGATGCCTTTCAAATTTATCTATTGACAAAAAACTGATGCCATATTTTGCTTAACAAAAACTAATTCCCTAAATGGGAGAGTGGAAACAATTACAAATAAAAAATGCCTAATCTGCTATTAGTTTCTTCCATTAGTTTTTATAAATTTTGAGATAACTTGCACATGAGTCACATTCCCAATTCTAAGCGTTTTTTTAACCATTTTAATCACCGCTCTTCGAATCGATTTATTAATAAGAAAATAAACAATGCCGTTATCTCCTAAAAACTAGTGTTCGCCCAAAAAGGGTGTTTTTTGCCTCAAAATTCATTATAGTGACACCCCCCCCCCCTACGGTGTGACACCCGTAGGGGGGGGGTGTCACTATATCGAGATGTCACTATATCGAGGTCACTATATACTGTAATTAGGAAATCGGAAAGTGTAGAAGGAAAACCCCTGTTCTTTTTTGTCGATTTTTAGGATAAAAATATTCTCTTTTTACCCCGAATTTTAGATTTCGAGATTTTCAGCTCCAACCGTTTTTGCTATAATATTTTGCTATAATGATTTTGAAGCAAAAAACACTCTTTTTTGGGTGAATTCTACTAAAAACTAATAAGTAAACTCGTTTATATTATTTTAGAGATAACTAGAAATATATGAGGGAAGAAAATGGGGGGGGGGTATATGAGGGAAGACTATTCGGGCAGAAGGACCGCACTTTAAAAAATATTAAAATTATAATATTACAAGAAAAATGTTAAAATTTTAACATTTTTGAGTAATATTTTACAATCACAAAAAAGAGCTCAAAAATACAAAAAAACTTTCGTCCCAAAATTTTTTTTGCATTTTTTGTTCATAATTCATCAAGGCAAGTCGTTTTGAGACGGTATTAGGTATATACTTCAACTCACGAGGTGTAAGTCCCAGTTTTTTCTAATTTTCACGTGGAAAGATAGTAGAGGCCAATATAAGGTGTTCATAAAAAAATTAGGTGCCAATGGGCCTTCTATGACCATATAATAAAAATCGAAAAAATAATTCAAAATTGCAAAAAATTCCCACCCAGGGCGAACTCGAACCCGCCACTCAATCCTCAATTGCCCGCAACACAAGGTTTAAAATCCTAAATCCCATGACCGCTTTCTTACCATGAGACATTTGCCAAACAATGTGAGTCATTACAAAACAAAATTCCGGAACATAAAAATTTTGAAAATATAATGCCATTGATCCACATCCCAAAATTTCCATTGAGATCATAAAAGATTGGATATTGACCTAAATGTTTTAAAAGTACAACTTTTTTAGATACGAAAAATGGATTGGGGACAAATTTTCCAGTACCCTTTTTTCACTGAATCTTTTTTTCCCAGTGACCATTTTTCCTCAATTTTCGTTGTAATATTCAATCTTATTGACAATCAGGCAAATATTTTAAATGGATTTATGTGAACAAAAGATATGCAAATTTCGGATGTTTTTCAAGTCGTTCTTAAACAAAATGAAATTGTTTCGATCGATAAGACAGGGTATTACAACGAAAATTGGAGAAAAAATGGTCACAGGGAAAAAAAGATTCCGGAAAAAAGGATACGGAAAAATTTGTTCCCAAGCCCAAAAATACCGTATTTCCTTTAAAAAAAGACCCGGATCTTATTTTTTTCAATCCCCTCTGAAGGAGGGGGTCATATTTTAGATGGGTGGGGGTCTTATTTTGTTCAACCTACCCCATACAGTGCAAAGCAAATTAAAAATAATTTTATGTAGATTTGTGAAATTGCCATGTCAATTTCAAATTTAGCAATTGCCAAATTCTCTGTCAATTGCAAAAATGATTTTTCAACTTTTTCCCTTGGTTCCCCTATGTTTTTACTCAAGGAAAAAAACCCTTATCAACTACATTAAACGTATAATGTCTGTGTGTCCAGATGATCTCGAGAATGCTTGATTTAAACCTCTAGCGCGATTGCAAGAGTGATAGGGGAACGATGAGAGAAGACGATTGGCACCAAAATCATCGAAATCGGAGAAAAGAATTTTGTCAATTTTTTTCAAAAAAAGATTATCTGTAGCAGATTAATAAAAAAAGTATTAGTAATAACAAATACATTTTTAACGAGGAGTGTCACTTGGGAGTATCTCTCGGGGTCACACCCCCCCCTCCCAGAGCGAAGGGCGCTCGGCTCCCTGTACTCATTTTTAAACTTAAAGAAAGTGATATATAGATTAGAATAGAGAGGGACCGGTAAACAAATTTTAGTAAAAAATTTTCTAAGCATAAAAAATTTACATTCTTAGAGGGATGTTATTTTGTAGGGGTATCTTAGGGGGAGAGGGGTCTTATTTTATAGGAAATACGGTAATTAAATTCCCTACACAACGTTGTGAATGTGAAGATGTCACCAATTTAAGCTCATTGTATTTAACAGCCCAGCCAACACAGATAATTAAATAAAGAGTTCCTATTGTAGCTGCAACCGTAATATTGTGTGCGTAAAATGCTGGATTTGATAGCTAGAAATTAATATCTGGATAACAATATTAGGGAAGGGAACACTCTTAAGAATCCATTGTCAGAGGGGTTTCCAAGTTCCTAATTTATAAAGAGATGGTAAGCCCCGACGACAAAAAAGGGCTCTAGGAATTTTGCCAACGAAAAAAGCGGACTTTTGCCAACGAATTTTATAATGTTCAATCATTAAATAGATTTTTAATGAATAAGCAACCATTTTTATGGTTGCTTTGATTCAATGCTGTCTGATTCAATAAATAATTTTAATATGACAAAAGTGGATGAATTATCCGGGCAATAAATTTTTATGTTTTGTCGTTGGCAAAATTCCTAGAGCCCAAAAAAGCGTCTCAGCATTTTCGCGGAGACTTTTTTTAAGGTTTTGGGGCCGATAGTGCGTGGGGATTCCTATTCTCTACGGGGGAGGGTTGCTGTATCCACATTGCTGTATTGGGGTAAAAACAAAAAGAGATCGTGGTAATATATAAATTCTTCCTTACTTTTTCTTTAAATTCATCTCCAAAATGTGGATCGTTGAAAACAGCCATATATTTTGAATGATAAAGAAATGGATATTGGAACAACAAAGCATAAGATCCATAAAGAAAGCACAAAGTCAACCAAATCCACGTCCGACGACCTTTGAATAAAATATCAGCCAAATTTGGTGCTAATATCTCTAGGCATCTATTAAAAGCTAGTAAAATTCCAATTACGGTGCCAGTAAACCATCCAACTGAAAAATATCTTACTAGGGATAGAGATGGGCTGAGATTTTTTCAGACTTTTTCGAAAAAATACTTACATGTAGAAACAACGCCAAATAAGTAAAATCGAGTTGGAGCTGTACAAAACACCCCACCAGTAATTGTGTCATAGCCATCCATAAAGCATATCTCAATTAATGTTAAAGCATCTATTATACCGACTGTAAACATCATTTTATAACTCGGGATTCGGAAGAATTCCGGCTTTAGCATAACACTTAGAGTTGGTATGTAAAAAGCCTGAACGGAATTTTTTAGATGTGTTTATTACAGTAAAAAAAATAAATTTTTACAAAAGAGATTTTTGATTTGATCAACTCTTAAAAACTTCTTTTTATCTTCCTAGAAAAAGTGCCTCCAAAATCCTCCCAAGAATTTGTATAAAAAATCTATTATTTACTTCATAAATAATTCCAGTAACAATAAAGAAAAGACCCATTGGTATATTAGATTGTCCATAGGCATACCATTCATCGGGTATTTTCATAGAACAATTATAAATTCTATCATATTCAGCTCGGTTGAACAAAAATCGATTCATTGATCTAACCTTAAGAAATTTTTACGATTTTTGACGCACAGCAAACTAAAGTCTTGTTAAAGGAGGGGTAACAATCATGGCAGGATCTCAAAAAAAAATTTTTTTGAAAATTTTTGTAAAAATACGTTGCTAGGGGTAATTTTATGCGAGAAATCGATTCCGCACATTCCCGAAGCATGAAAACGCTTTCTTGACCGTATTCAGGGAATGGGGTGGGTGTATTGAAGCAAAAATCAAACATTTTCGGATTTTTATGAGAAAACCGTCGATTCTTAGGTTTTTCTAGG
>OZJO01000295.1:0-11434 GCA_900406225.1 Acrobeloides nanus
GATGAGCCAGGAAACCTACAATCGCAAAATTCCACATTAAACGGCCAACTTCTCGCATGGAATCCACACTTACCGGGTGACAATTATCAAGGGGTTGTATCAAATCTGCCAATCACAATACCTGGATATAGTCAATTTTTTATTGTCTACGATCCAAACTCAGGTTGTAAAATTCGAACAAATTTGTAAAAAAAATCTAAATTTAGAAACGACGTGTCCTAATGGTTGGTATAAAGAGACATCTAATTCGAACAAGTGCATACAATTTATTAATGGAACACAGCCTTATTTTGGTGCTAAATTTGATTGCGCAAGTTTTGGACAAGACGCATCAATTTTAATCATTGAAAACCCGTCTGAAAGTGTGGAAATTTATAGTAAGTATAACTAATTATCGAGCTTTTTTCATTTGTCGATTTCTTAGATACTGCTCGATCAAAAGGTTGTAACCAATTTTACATCGGACTTGAACGAAGTGGGTACTTGGGTAGTTGGAGTTGGTCAAACGATGCTCCTATCAATTTTCAAAATTGGACAAGTGGTTCGAATTTTAAAAATTACAAAATTGGATTAAAAAATCAAATTTTGTAGGATACCCAGTGATTGACGGTCACGCCAATTGTGCAGTAATCGATACAACAACAGGAAAATGGGTGAATGTTGATTGTGATGCGTTTCAATGTTATATTTGTCAAAAATATGTTTAGAAAATTTGTATAAGAGTTAATTAAGAAATGAGATTTTTTAAAATTTATTCATTTTTATCAAATGATTATAGAGCACGAAATTTGTAAAAAATGAAAATTTTGTAAAAAATCATTTGAAAAAATTGGAAAAAATAGGCCAAAATTTGAAAAAATCTCATTTTTTCTATTATTCACTCTGTATTTTTTCAAGCATCTGTGGGCCAAATTTTCGTAACGCTAAAATTTGGGCAATTGGTAAATGTAGTATCGGGCATTAGATTTTAGGTCTAAGCCTAGGCTTAAGCTTAGGCTTAAGCTTTAGACTTAGTGTTGGCTTAGTCTTAGTGGGACAAGGCTTAGCCTAAGCCAACACTAAGCCTAATGCCCGACACTACATTTACCAATTGCCTAAAATTTGCTATGTTCTCAAACCTATTGCTGATAACTTTTTTCAAATAAAACCTATTCTGTCGCGTTCAAAATAAGATTTATTAGCAACAAATAAATGGAAATAGTCCAAAAGAAATATCGCAGTTGGATCCACTAGAACATCAATCTGTTTTTGCACTTTTTTCTTATAATACAAGACTTGTAGGCGCTTTATGGTTAGCTCGTCATGGTTTTCTTGCTTCAATTTTTTGGTTGTAAAGCCCTTAGCTCAAATTTTTCGTTTAACTCAAACAATATATTTAAATCATAATGATTTTACACAGAATGAAATCCTTTCCATTTTCTTACATGGTGGTTGATTCAAATCTGATGCATTTATACTGCACATATCGGTTATCTCTCCATATTCCATTTCAATCACCAAAACATAAGAATCTGTTTCATGTAGCACGCAACAACGCTTCAGATATTGATTAGTAAAGCCAATGGAAGATCTATGAAATTCTTTTGTTTCGAGGCTATATTTTACACGAAGTTGAGTGTTGTTTAAAAATGTTTTTACAGCATCAAGAACGACTAAGCAGATTCTAAGTTCATAGATACTAAATTCGAACTTTCCAACTAAAGAAATGGGGTTTTGATGTATACGATATAGCTAAAAAATAACTTTTATAAATAGTAAATTAGTTGCATACCTCAAACCATTGCCGGATAAAATTTCCATAATTTGTATTTGAAGTCTCCAAAACGATAGTCAATCTGTTAGCTCGATTTAATTTGCCATTACAAGTGAAATTCAATACTTCTTCATTTTCTTTAAATTCCAAGCGTGCAAGTCTAATTGCTTTCGGTGTCGAAGGGAATTGTACAATTTCGGGATTCGCACAGACTTCTCTTATGTATGAATTAGGGAGACCGAACGAACGACCGAGAGTCAATTCATCGAGTATGATGTAATTATCTAAAATAAGTAAAATTATACTGTTATATAAAATAGAGAGAGAGAGCCACCCCCAGATTGATCTCACCCCTCCTCGAGCCGAACCCGAGCCCCAAAGACAATCCCAATCCTCGGGAAATCCCCTATCCCAATGCCGAGACTCAGAACCAACTCAAGGCCCCAGGACTGATCTCCAAGACCGACGAATCTATGAATCACAGTACAGTTCGAGAATTTGCGAACCCGGATAGAAAAACCCCAGAGACGATGATTTTAGCATAAAAACAAAATAACTATCGATTTTCACTTCAATACACAGACCCATTTCCCGATCAAGGGTTTCCCGAAATCAGGCAAATTTTTCACGGCTCGGGGCCGGGTGCTCGGTTCGAGTTCAGATGCTCGGCCCTGGGTGCTAAAATATTTAGTTCGGGTGGATCTTATATCTTGCAGTATTTAAAAATCCCTTACCAAAAATTTCATCCAGTTTTGAGCCAAATCTTTCTGCATCGCATCTTCCAAATCTTCCGCGAAATCTACCGCCAATTTTTGTTGTAACAAGTTTCATCAAATTCAATAAATTATCCAAACGATCCTCTGAATTACAATAATGAATACGGATATAATCGAAAACGACATAATTCAAATTTGTCAATACTTCATCGATGGTCAGTTGCGAATACCGAGATGACACCTCGATTTTACTTAATTTTGTCCCATCAAAGTTAATTACATAGCTAACGGGACCTTTGCACCAATCTTCTCTTGTCGTATAAAGATGAATTCGATTGGAATTATAGCGTAAGTATTCAAATAGTCGAAGAGGCAAAATATTTTTGTGATGAATGACGATGTTGTTCCAAAATTGGCTAACGAGTTGAATTCGTTCAATCTGATCTTTATCCAAGAAAGAAAATACATCGCAGATGATTTCAGGCGTAGTAATCATTTCGAATGCCAATTCTTACTTCTAAACAAATTTAGAGTTGATTAACTTAACAACAATTTTGACGGGATCGTAAGAAAAAATAATTGATGCTGTGTAATTAGAACAACTAACGGAGTGCGTGTGAAATAAATAAACTCGTATCAATGCTGTCTTTGGCCAGACGAACTTTTATCACACGGCTGTCGGAAGGTGCAAAAAGTTTTAACATCCCCAAGATCGCTATCAATTCGGCCGGAAACTTGTTCTAGGTGAGTTTTCTATGCGAAAAGTCGATTGCGCGATCGATTGAGCTATTGGCAATTGGATGACAAACATGTAGTAAAAATGTGGATATAAACATTAGTTTTAAAAAAATGCAAAAAATTTTTGAGAAAAATCTATTTTTATTGATAAAACAAATCATGCAAAAACAATTTGCAGGGTAGGAGACGAACTTGAACCTTATGCACGAGAGTGATAGCAAAACGACTGTGCTATCTTGTCCAAGTGTAATAAGTTTTTTAAAATTGAATAAGAACTAAGTTACCATTTTTGTATCGCTTTGCAAGAACCTTTAGAAATTTTATTGCCTAATTAGTAGATTTTTCCTTAAATTTTTCTAAAATTATTTGCGCTTGAGTGCGTTCGTTGGTTTGAATAAAAATTTCTCACGATTATTCAAAACACCCCCTATTCAGGAACATTTTTCTGTCAAAAAACGAGATTTTTTCATGCAAATTTAAATAGTTTAGACAATAGCTCTGATTAAATTTCATTATTAACACAGTTTGAATCGTTACCAAACAAATTTTGAAAAATTAGAGGCAAAAATTTTTTACACTGTTTAAAAAAAGCGTCACATTTTTATGATCCAAGTTTTTGGTCCAAATCAATAAACGTGCCAGGTCTAACTAAAATCCTACAAATTTTATAAGTGTAGACTGGTCCTTTAAGCGACCGTGAAACAGATTTGTGATCAATCCAGTACTCTAATTGACTTTCATCAACATACCTTTATCCAAGAGAGAGATGCTACTGCTTCCGATTTTGTCAAGACATCAAAATAGCTTCTCGTTAACACCACAACTATTGCATTTGCTTATAGGTAATACCGTTAAAAATAGCACCCTGCCACGGCTATGTTTTATCGCACCTTCTCTCTGGCATAAGTTTTACTTGAAAAAGGTTTAAAGGACCTCTGTTACAACCATATGAAAAAATGATATACATGAAAAATGGAGCATTTTTTATTTTTACGGCATGCTCTGGATCGTTGTAGTTTTCGAGATAATTGCATTTGAAATTTTGAATTTGTTACAAGCTCTTCGTTGTAATACACAAACTTTTTTGAATCTTTTTACGGAAAAATCGATTTTTTAAATTTTCATAAAATGAACATTGTAGCAATTTTTATAGCTAAATGAGACGAGCAAAATGACACCAAAATTATCCAATTTGAACATTGNGTGTCATTTTGTTCGTCTCATTTAGCTATAAAAATTGCTACAATGTTCATTTTATGAAAATTTAAAAAATCGATTTTTCCGCAAAAAAGTTTGTGTATTACAACGAAGAGCTTGTACACAAATTCAAAATTTCAAACGCAATTATTTCAAAAACTACAACGATTCAGAACATCCCGTAATAACAAAAAATGCTCCATTTTTCATGATCTTTCCGAATATATCATTTTTTCATATGATTGTAACTTACTGGACTGGTTCTTTAAGCCATAATTTTGATCTCGTTTGAAAGGTTGGGTTTTGAGTTTCAAACTGACACCATAAGTCTTTAAGTATACAAAGTTATGGTACACAATGTTGGGGCAGGAACTTTGTTGTCACCTTGTACATGGGGCCACTATAATGGGGTTTGACTGTATCAAAATTTGAGTCGAAACTAAAGTTCCTCAGAACGATAGCACAATTGTTCAACTATTCTTGCTTAATCGTTAATCTCTATGATAATGTTTGTTCAAAATGGCTATTTTTGTGCAAACATTTCTAGAAAAAAATTGCTTTCGGATGTCTGGGACAAAAGCATGTGTTTATTGTAGCCGATATTAGATTAAGTTATGACATTGTAGCCAAAGTTAAATTGTCGAACATTTGGACTGTTGAAAACCCTGAACAATCGAACTAACGATTAAATGCTGGAATTTTTCGCCAAAAAATCCACCACGCAATATTTTTCATCAAGCTGAAGTCTGCCTATATTTGCATAATGTGATCACCAAGTTATAATCATTGACCCATTAGGGTAGTATAAAATCTCTGGCTGAAAATCAGTTTTACATCGTATACTTCAAGCGTTACAGTTTTACATCGCATACTTCTGATATTTTCAAAGAAAATGTTCATGAAAGCTTTGATATTTTTCTGTCTATTCGGATTTGGGCAGACTTTCTGTCCTATAGCAGTTCTTCAAAATCTTAAAGATCAAAAACATGTTCAAGATTTTGTGGATTTTATTTTAAAGTGAGAAGTCTTTTACTTTTTTTACAATTCTTTTCAATTCTAGTTTTAACCGGACATATGAAAGTGAATCTGAATTGTTAGAACGTTTAAAAAACTTCCAAGAAAACATGCAAGAAATCTTGAAACTTCAAAAAGATTTTGGCACTGAGATGTTTGGCGTCAACGACCTCGCGGATTGGTCCGAATCTGAGTTGGCTAATGTAAGAAAAGTTTAAAAAAAATTAATTTAATTTTTTTTAATCTTAGCTAGCAAGATTGCAAAAACCACCGACTTTTGAAAACATTTCTTCTATTCCTGTTTCTGCAGCTGCGTCTAGTCGTACCAAACGTCAGGCGCCAATAAATTTTGATTGGAGGGATTCCAACAAAGTTACACCTGTAAAGCAACAAGGATGTAAATTTTTCGATATACATTCAAAGGGAAGAGGAAGTGTAAAGTCGAGTAAAGCTCAATTTTACGCATTATCCCCCGAAGCTCGATCTTTGCGCTCCTCCCGAGAGGCGTATAAAATCGAATTTTAGTTCAACTTGGCATTTTCCCCCGGAAAAGTGGCGATATAACATCCTACTCCACCCCAAAAAATTCGATCTTACGCGGGAGGGGCGAGTAAGATCGAATTTGCGGAGTGGGTACGTCAAATCGAGCTTCGACTGTAGCATCCATTAAAATTTGCATATTTAGCATGTGGTTCTTGCTGGGCATTCGCTACTGTAGCTGCCGTTGAATCGGCATGGTTGATCAAAGATGGGACTTTCTTGGACTTGTCTGAGCAAGAACTTGTAGACTGTGAAACCGAGTTTAATGGTTGTCGTGGAGGCAATGAGGCCTTTCCTTATGTAAGAACAAAGGGCCTCGTAACAGAAGCTCAATATCCATATACTGGTGCGGACGGAACATGCAAAAATTTGGCTACCAAGAAAACGTATATCTGTGATTGGTTTAATGTTGGTTTTGATGAGAATGAGCTGACAGAAAGATTGCGAACTCATGGACCTCTTTTATATAGTAAGTATATTTATAGGCGTAGATAATAAAAGAGGGGCGTGGCCTACCTATGATTTTATTCTGTATGGGTGTGCCAGGTCTTGGAGAGGTGTGCCATAATAGAAATTATTAAAATTTTCCGAAAATTATGACCTTATTTCCTTAAGGAATTTTCCAGCTGGGGATGTTCACTTGTGGCACAACCCTTGGCTACGTCACTGGTGAGGGGATGTAAGTACGGTACGGTCGGTACAACTTGTACTGTCGCTTTAAAATAACAAAACATGCAGACTCTTATACTCACGAATTTTTTAGGCATGTGGGCTCCACGGCCAATGTCTTTTCTCACTTCTACTAGTGGTGTCTACAATCCTTCGGATGCCGAATGCGAACAAGCTGAACAACAGCATCGAGGCCATCTTGTTACCATTGTCGGTTACGGCGTTGATCCAAATGGAACCCCATATTGGACTATCAAGAACTCTTGGGGTGCCGGGTGGGGAAATGGCGGATTTTTCAAACTGTATCGTGGCAAAAAGACATGTTGGATGGGCAGTAGCTTGACAGCAGCATCGGCAAAATCTCAACCAATGGAATGCGACGATGTTACTGATGAATCTTACTGCAAATATTTGAAATCTATGGGTGTTTGCGGCGCCAATTATGAACCTATGAAAGGTTGCACAGGAACATGTGGAAAATGTCCGATTGGTGGTTCTGGAACTTCGACCAAATATGATTTTTGTACGGCATCGACTACAACTAAATCTCCAACTACGACTACAAAAGGTATATTTCTTGATGATAATGTTGTCTGTTTAATCTTCAAATGTTTTTTTAGCGTGTAAACAATGTGCCGCTATAACATTAAACAACTTCGGAGGCGTAGCTACATCTGTTAATCCTGATCGTTTGAAATATGATTGTGGCTCACGCGTGGAATTCTACTGTAACAAAACTGCTGGCTATAAAGAAGTTTGCTTCAGAGTCAATGTAGGTTAAACTTGTGAGACGTGAATTGCTCTATGAGGTTTTCGAAAAAAAAGAATTGGAAACTATAGTCTAACTCTTGTGCCTTAGGTTTAGGCTGTTTGGCCTGAGGATTTAGGGCATTAGGCTTAGGTTATTGAGCCAAACTCCTAAAGTATCATGCTTACCTAGTCAAATTCGAAATAATCGCCGGATTTCGAATTTGCCGGTAACATATATAACAAACTCCTGAATTCCTCGTGTCCTTCCCATGCCCATGACCGTGGCCGTTCCACTCCTCCGCTATTCTAAGACACTGCACATTGTTTTCATGGAGCCTATCAATTTATCTAACATAATCTTGTGATTTTTTGAAGAATATGGATCAAAATGGAAATTCCGGCGGCTTTACGGAATGTTTCCCGAACTATTCAGTTCAAGCTCTTACATGCAATAATGGACAATGGACCAACAATACCGACACTATTACTTCACTTGGTTGCTGGTCAACTGCGGACACTCCACCAGCGACTACACCTAAAGCTCCAAGTATGACTACAACAGGTTTTTATTTAACAGTGATAATATGTGCAAGTTGGTAATATCTAATGTTAGCAAAAAAACGAACCGGAGAACCGCCAAAAATTTGTCGAAAAAATCGAAAGTAAAAAACTAAATCGGAAACCGGCTCAAGGACTTTTATCAACATTTTTAAGTCATTTTCTTTTTTGCGTTGACAAAAGTTCGTCGGATTCAACTCAAATCAATTTCCGACATGGCCAATCGATTTTTCATCAAATTCCCCCTAGAAACATGCTTGTCTTAAAAATCCGAAATTTTTTTTGCAAAAACTGGTTCAAGGGTTTCTCAAATCCCCTTTTTAAAAATCGAACCGAAAAAATAAAAATCGGTAAAAACCGAACCGGAATTTTTGAAAAAACCAAACCGATTTCTAACACTAATAAGATCTATCGTTTTAGTCTGTCAACAATGCACAGCTTTAACAATAAAGAATCCTGGAAACGCAGCTACATCTGTTAACCCCGCTCAATCGACATACAATTGTGGAGCTCAAGTGTCTTACTATTGCAACAAGACTACTGGTCATAAAGAAGTGTGCTTCAATGTCAATGTATGTTTAAAACATTCATCTTATAACATGTTTGCCTAAAGTTGGATTGCCAAAAAGTTTCCTAAAGTTGTAGTGCCGAATTTATGGAGAATCTCCGGATTCGCGGCCAAAGTGTGGAGGAGGGGAGGATCTTAATCAAAGAGATCTTGGGGGAAGGGAAGGGTGATGTCTGTCAAACTTGTCACTTTTGTTCACCTATTTTTATGATTCAGATTCAATGTTATTTTTTACAGAGCGCCGATCAAAATGGAAACCCAAGCGGTTTCACCGAATGTTTCCCTAACTATTCCTATCAAACCATTACATGTAACAATGGAAAATGGACCAACAATACCCAGACGATTACATCGCTCACTTGCACTCAAACTGAAGAATGTAAATCTTGCAGCCCACTTCCATTTACTAATTCAAATGGTGTCCCCGCAAGCGTCACACCCCAACAATCAGCTTATACATGTGGGGCCACTGTAAGAATTGCTTGCTCTCGACCAGCATCCATTCCAGTCGGACAACAAAAAATTTGCATGAATGAAACTGTAAGAATGGTTAAAATTAAGCAAACTTTCTTGCTTTAGACTTTTGATAGCAATGGCGGCTTGAAGAGCGGTTTGGGATGTTTTGCAAATAATGTATGGAATGACTTGACGTGCAAAGATGGTCGTTGGTATGGAGAGAATGTAGCTTTCCAATCGATTTCATGTTTACTAAAATAAGAAAAAAATTGTATTTTCAGTATATCACTGATTAACTGTTTTACGTCAAATTTGTATTGGGAATTAAGATTTATATAAAAATCATTTCATGTTAAAAGAATCGGGAATAGGTACTCATGTAAAAAGAATAGGTACTTCATGTAAAAAGAAATCGGGAAAACATTTCATTTTTGACTCGTTTTGGCCTATTTCAAAATGAGGACCTTCTAGATTTTGAGTTTTCCCATTTCTCGAACTTGTAATGGCTATATTTTCACGAAACTTCTAAAGCCACATAAAAACACAAAGCGTCTATTTTAAAATATTGGCCTATATGCATAGTCTTTCTACATCTCATCCAGTTAATCGATGCCTACTTTTGTGTGATTATAATATTCAACTACATTCAATTTTCCAGAAGAAGTCAGTTTAACCGAAATGTGAAATGTTGATAATAAGTAGACACTCCTTGTCTTTTTCACCAGGATTCTGATACTGACATGTTTACACCCATAAAAACGGCATAGATTGTCAAGTATTCAACTTCCAAGAAAATGGGTTGCAAATCGAACATCATTTACCACGGCGTTTTTTTCTAGGCACAGTAGTTTTGATAACGCAACTGATAGAGCGCTGGACTTGAATCTTCGGCTCCTAGGTTCGAACCCCGTCAGAGACGAACTTTTTTGTCTACTTCCAAATTGGATGAAAATTGGTATACTACCGTTTTTTGACATGGAGAACACGACTTTGGTGATATTTTTAATTTTCAGACACATTGATCTACAAATTTTCAGTTAATTTGAAAATGAGCAAAAAAAGTTCGTTCCGACGAGGTTCAAACCTGATAGCCGAAGACTCAAGTCCAGCGCTCTACCAGTCTTTGTAATGCCCTGAGCATGGCAAAAATTTGCATATCGAAATTTCAAGTCTTTGTTTCAATATACATAATTTTTATTTTTTAGGCTACCAAGCTTCATAGGATGAGCTCTTTCATATTAGAAAAAGAATTAGCTAGCGGACAGGCTTACCCACGAGATATCGAAGGTTCAAGTTGTGTAGGGGCCTCTCATTTTTGACCCCAAATTATATAAAAATAAATTAGCAAAAAGTATTTGCCACTAGCAGAGGTCGAACTTGCGACCTTGAGCATATTAGACCCATGATCTAACCAACATAGCTATAACGGCAAATAACTAAATATCGATAAATTTCCAATTTCTTTTTGATATTTATTTAGCCCTTCCATGCCTGACGGCCAGAAAACGTCTTTGTGTTTCTACGTCATTGAACTATCTATACCTCGTGTAATTTTGGACACCCCAAAGTCTATTTACTCTAAAAATATATAAATTTGATAGATTACCCATACATTAATTGTTTTAATAGTGAAATAAGTAAATGAGTTCTGGTTTCTGTTTATTGAAAAAAGGCAAGTGGCAAACATCATTTCTCGGTATTAAACCTAAACATTCCATCTTTACAATACTCTACACAAACCTATAAAATATAATTTTTGGCACTTATCATTTATTTATTTTCTAATTTGAAACGATATGAACTTCTTTGTTTTGTTACTAACATTTTCTTTGATGCTATTGGCTACAGCTGATGATAAAACTAGGCATGAAGGACATGCTAGAGTTAGAAGACTTGACGAGTCGGCAGTGTAAGTTCAATTACGTTCATACTCAACATGAAGGGTGGCTGAGATCTTTTCCCTCCCCCATGCATTTCTATCAAAATCCAGAGGCCACGCAGCACCAAAATCCTGAAAAGGTGATGACAAGAGCCAAAATAAATTTTAAAATTTCGCTAATCAAATCAGCTCGCAGAGAGCTTCAAAATAAGTACCATAAAGCCCATTTCAACTTATAATCCTAACGGGCTTCTTAAAAGTTAGTAAGGATCGATCCCGTTCGATCTGGCAAGTTAAGCAACTTGGGCCCGCGGGTTCGATCCCCGGAGGGTAAAATGTTGAGAAATTAAAAAATTTTTAGCAGCCCCCTAAATTCGACCTCGTAGAATTTTTGCCTATTTTTATTTTCCTTGAAAAATTTTCCCTTTGCCTGGAAATTGACTTTAAAAATCATTTAAAAAATGAAATCTTAAATTATGATAATTCTATCATAACTTGAATCTCATTATATGAATTTTTTTAAGCCAATTTCCAGGCAAAGGAAAAATTTTTCAAGAAAAATAAAAATAGGCAAAAATTCTACGAGGTCGAATTTA
>OZJO01000296.1:0-22034 GCA_900406225.1 Acrobeloides nanus
CCCCCGAGTACCAAAAATCAGCCAATTTGGAGCTAAAATAAAAAAGTTGAAAAAATTGATTTTTTAACATGGGGTACCCCCTATAGGGGGTCAAAAAAAATTTTTTTCTCGATAAAAAAATTTTTTCGGGTTAATATTACTAGTTTTCATCCAATATTAGGCTTATTTTACGTTCCTCGATCATTTTTCGCCGAAAAATTTTTTGTCGATAACCCGCAATGACTTGCCCTCCCCCTTTAAGGGACGTGGCGGTCCCTAACTATATGCATCCGATTTTCAAAATGACCCAAAGTTAAAAGGCCACTAGATCGAAATTTCGCCAAGTAAATTTTTTTAATTTTAGCATATTCGTAATTAGCATAGCTAAAAATAGTATTATATACCGAAGTTACAAGGCCGTTCCATTGTTAATAAAAAGTTGTTTATTGAAACGATGCTATACAAAATTCTATTTTTTCTGGATTTTGATCGACGATAAAAATAGATAAAAAATTTGAATTTTATATTTTGATCAATCGTTTCAATGAGCAACTTTTTATTGAATCAGGTATCTGAAATACATTACATGTTTTCGTTGTAATACACAGATGAAACTTCACAGGCAATTATTTCGAGGACGTTGGGAATTCAGAATTTACGAAAAATGCTCCATTTTTCATAAACTTTCCGAATATATACAAAAATGGCGACTTTTTTCTGAGTGGACTGGTCCTTTAAACTTACTTTTTTTAGGCATTGCTGTTTCAGCGAGTTCGTTATTTTGTCTTTTTAGAGATATTTTTTTTGATATATCACTAGCTAGTTGTTGACTAGTATCTATTAATTTGAATCTTTGAGTATCCATGTCAAATTCTTTTCTTGTATTTAACGCCGTCATCCCGCATGGGACGACGTTCCTTTCTGTTTTTGTTAGCGAATTGGCATTTATTTTTCTTCTGACTATACCAAACTTATAATGATTACGATTATTATGTAAATTTTTCTCTCCCGATTCATGAAATAACACTATCAGTTCATTTCCTGCGCCAAAATTATAATCCGTTGCACTACGTACTCGAATTTTGCATTTTAATATCTGGCACATTGCTATTATCTCAGGGTGTCCTCCCCATGTTTCAGGTTTATTCATCTCATCCAAGTAATTCTCAAAAGTAGTGTCTTCAGTTTTAATAAAACCTTCAAATTCGTGTCGATTAACACGAATATAATCAACGACTTTTTTTCGAAAATCCCGAGTTACCAATGTTTTTAATTCGTCATCATTTGGATTACTTGAATCTTCTATAGGATTATAATTGGAAATAATATCATTTACATGATGCAGCAACTCTAAATCCTCACGTTTATCTTGACCAAACAGCTTGGCAAATCTATTTTTAAATAAAATAGAATCTTTCTCAATCTCAATTGATGTTAAATATGCCAAAGCAACTGCCCAGAATAAGCAATTCCCATCAGCTGGTACGTCACACTTAACCAAGTCGGCATCCTTAGTTGATTTACTATTCGAATCTTGTCTAGACGACATTTTATTCGAAATAATTATTACCAAATAATATTGGTAATAAAAAAATAACGTTGTATGTTTCAAATATTATTTTGATCAACAAATCGAAAGCTATAATAAATGAGTGAAAAGTAGAACAATTTTACGAAATCACTCAGTTGAGGTTCTTGGTGGATTAGTTGCGTCTCGGCACAGGAGGCTTCGAACTTCACTTGATGTTAAAATAAGCTTTAACGAGTTTGATAATTTGATAGCTGGTTCAGGCGGTTGCACCTGAGTATATCCAAGCAGAGAGGGCCCTCTAAAAACGCATTATATTTCTAATAAATACACACGTAATTCATAAAACGGAAGCGAACATTAAGGAGTTTGAGCTAGAGGCAAGGAGCCGACCATCCAGAACGTCTGAGCGAAGCATAAATGAGAAGCTTGTTGCTTTTCTTGGACTTTTATACGACTGACTAACGTTGCTTAATTTGCCAGATCGGACGGGCGGCGCTTTGGACCATTTGACCATCGCCTCAGGACTTTTTCCCATTGGCGGCAGAAATGGACTTTACTTACCCGGGGGTCATGTCATTTTTGCTCAACCCTTCATCTCGTCTTAGCCAGCGGTTAATTTTATTGATATATATAGTCATTTGTCATTGTTGATACCTTTCATAATATTAAATAATAAAAATTTCATAAGATAAAAATAGCCGCCCACTCATCACTTCTCCAAACGTGAATCATTTTTGAAGCCTATCACTTATAAAGCATCCATTCTCTCATATTTTCTTATCGCTCTTTTTCAAACAGTCAGAAGTGATTTTATTCTAATATTTTTGTTTTACTAAAAAACTTTAAACATAAAGCCTTTCTTCTTGCCGCGACACGAAAAAATGAGTGTCGCAGGGAATTTTTGACTATTTTTGCTAATATTTTGGTTATTATTAAAAATAAATGATGTGGCGAGAGCACAAGTTATACCAAATCAAGGAAATTTGCACCCGAATAACAATATTCAGCCGATGGACCAATCTCAAGTGTATTCGGGCACGGGGAATAATCCGTTTTTTGGAGGTAGGAGAAGGAAAATTTTAAAATACCTCAATTTTTCTGCTTAGGTAAATCTAGGTCCACACAGCAAACAAAACCCTAATTCCTTAAGCAAATTTCGAAAAATACCGCTCAAAAATCATTTTTTATTTGTTGTCAAAATCCATAAAAATTTTTGCATATCCACATTTTTATGCGGGGAACACAAAGGCGCTATTATTTTTACAACGACGCTATTATTTTTATGCGAGGGAACACGATGGCTATTATTATTTTTCAATGAAAATTTGTGGAAAAATTGAAAAAAAGTTTTAGATTTTTTAAAGATTTTTTCGTTTTTTCCAAAAGTTCTCATTGAAAAATAATAGCGCCATCGTGTTCCCCTGCATAAAAATGTGGATATGCACAATTTTCATGAATTATGACAATAAAATAAGAAAATGGCTTTTAGGCGCGGGATCGAACCCGCGACCTATGAATGAATAAGCATGTTAGCCAATCGGCCATGGGTCAAACCCCACGAAATCCCATGAGATGGTACTCGTTTTGAAGCGCTCGGCGAGCTGAGTCGATTGGCAAACTTTTATATATTTTTTGACCATTGCCTGCGCCTTTTCGGCATTATACAGCGCCTTCGAGGGGGGGGGGGTATTTTTCGAAATTTGCATAAGGCATTAGAATTTTCTTGTTGTGTGCAGGGCTGTCAATTTTCGAACAAATTTTGGACAGTCACAGAACATGGATGTCTGTGACTGGATATGCATTCTTCTCGACAAATGATGATGTTTGATGTTAAAATTAGGTTGTAATTCACAGAAATAAGCGTTCTGCGACTGTATGTGGAAAAAGCTCTTTTCACACCAAAATTGAGTCTAAACACATGAAATGGGCGTAAAATTGCATGATGAGTCAGAATCCAGTAACTTCGCCTCATGTTCTGCTACAGAACAGCAGTGTTCTGTTACAGAACATCTGTGTTCTGCTACAGAACATCCGTTTTCTGTTACAGAACACTGCTGTTCTGTTACAGAATAAGCCTCCAAATTGGCTAATTGTTTGTACTCGAGGGTTTTTTAACATGGGAACACGATACCGGTGCTAATTTTTACTTTTGTCCTACGTGAGAGCCCATAAAAAAATTTTTTGCTCCATTGTTTGTAAAAAATTTTTTTTGAAAATCAAAATTTTTGCACTAGCGGGATCGAATCTGTTGGCCCAACGTTGCTTAACTTGCCAGATCGGACGGGCGGCACCTTAGACCACTTGACCATCGCCTCTGGACTTTTTTCCCATTGGCGGCGGAAACGGACTTTACCAGATAGGGGTTGATATGCATGTACAGGGCGCCCCTAAAAAAACTCCTAAGAACAAATTTAATATTTTTGAGCGATTTTTTCAAAAATTTTCAAGTTTTTTAATTTTTACCAAAATCACTCTATAGGGTATTTTTCTATGCGAGGAATAGATTGCGCATATTGCCGAACCTTGAAAACGCTTCCCTGATCTCGAATTAGCCTATTTTCGCTTCAATACACATGCCTCTTCCCTGAATCAGGGTCAGGGAAGCGTTTTCAAGGTTCGTCAATGGGCCAATTTCCGAGTTCAACAGCGCTGTTCAATTTGGACAGCGCTATTCAGTTTGGACAGCGCTGTTACAGCGCTGATCAAATTGAACAGCGCTGTTCGGCTGTAACAGCGCTGTTGAACTCGGAAATTGGCCCAATGCGTTTTCTCGCATAGAAAACCCACTATATGGTTATTTTGGTAAAAATTAAAAAGGTTAAATTTTTTGAAAAAATCTGGCAAAAATCGCAAAATCTCTTTTTTTTATCACCATGTAAACGAAATTTGCTAAAAATCTAATTTTTTGCAAAAAATGTATTTCTGCCAAAAATCTATTTTTGCCACAAAAAATATCAATTTTTACCCAAAAGTCGATTTTTTCCGAAAAATGATTTTTCTTCTAAAAATCGATTTGGCAAACAAAAAAAAGATTTTTTTGAAAAATCGATTTTTTTAAAAATTTTATCAAAAATCGATTTTTGCCAAAATAGATTTTTTTAATAATTTTTGATAAAAATTGATTTTTTATATTTTTGCCAAAAACAAATTTTATAAATTTTTGCCGTATCCTCTTTAAAGCTAAAAATCGAATTTTTGGAACTACTACACAATAGGAGGCCATACACGTGAAAAATTTTTCGAAATTTTTTCCTGGAAACGATCCCTCTACCGGTAAAAACATGTGGGAATCAAAATTTGGCATTTTCGAAGCGATAAAACCATAGTTTACCAGTAGGGGGGGGGGGTACATCGGTCCTTCAGGATGGATGGATGAATGGCCTTTCAGGGGGGTACATGATAAAAAAAATGACCATAACGGCGGAAGGTCCGAGGATGAATGGTGGGGTACAGGTCGGTGCAAAAGTTCTGACCATTAGTGTTTATTATTGAAGGGCATTGCGAGACCTTTCAGGAATACCCCCACCATGGCTCTATGAATAGAGGTTCCTGAGGAGACACGAAGCTTTGAAGTCAAGACTCAAAAAGGCCAAAAAATAGTATCTTCACTTCAAAAAATCAGCTATCGAAAACGAAAAAAGTTTGCTGGTCCAAGTAATATATTTTTAGATTCCTCATGTAATGCTGTAACTTTTATAACTAAAATTAACCCGGCTCTTCTCAATTTGATACACTAGATTTTGATCAACGCTCACTCAAAAATAGCCCTATTTTTAAGAGGTTTCATTGTTTTGTTTTTTATTTTTATGAAGAACCAGGGATGCTCGCTCGTTGATTCTTTTTATGCTAGAAAGAGTAATGTCTACTCTATCTGAATATGCACTAACTTTTGGCTCAAGTCTTAGTTTGAGCTTTTAAAATAGCAAAATTTTGCAAAGTGTACCTTAAAAACACCAGTACTGTTTTTTAAAAACACCAGTACTATTTAAAAGAGCAGTACTGACTCATAAAATAATTCATAAAACTTGAACGAACAAATTCATATATTTTTACATTTTTTGAAATGTAAACAAATTTTTGATTGAAAATATGTAACTAAAAGCTTTTTTCAAGATAAACAATTGCCAATGGATGAAGACTATCTCGTTGAGCTACGTGTTGTTTTTATTTTCGAATGAATTTTACAATTTTATATATTTTCTTGCTATTTGATCTAGCTATTGCTATCGATGTGAAATATGAACGTCGCGCCGTAATTAAGTTTTTTGTAAAGGAAGCGCCCAAAAGAAACCAGGAAATTACGGCAAGTTCTATTCATAACAAACTGGTACTAGTATATGAAAATCAGGCTCCTTCAATGAGCACAGTTCAAAGATGGGTTTCAAAATTTAAGAATGGGCAAGAAAGTTTAGAGGACGATTTAAGAGAGGGAGACCTATTTCAACTACATCAGAAGAGAATCTGGAAAAAGCGAAGATTTTTATTGAAGCCGACCCACATATAAGTGTAGGTTTATTGGCTTTTCAACCTCTCTAAAACACCCAAGATAATTTTTTCGGCCAAAATTTCTTTCTGGAAGATGTATTTCAATATGGAGAACATTTCTAGCGTGGTTTCGAAAAAATCCGAGAAAATTTTTTTCGATCTCATTTCTACTACTAACGTTTAAATCCGTTTTTTAAGCAACGTTAGTTCCCCAATTTTCATAAAAATAGAAGTTCCGTTTTCGAAGAAATTTAATTCAAAATTTGCTCAAAGTGACCGAAATTTGCATAAATTGACCCAATTTTTGAACTAAATTTTCTCAAAAACGAACAAAAGGTTTTTTACGAAAATTGGGGAACCACCGTTTTTCAGTTCGCTCAATCGATTGAATATGAAATTTTGCAAAAATTCCAGCAGGAATTCAAATTCATATTTTCGTTTCAATACTCAGACCATTTAAAAAATATTTTTTAATAAATTTGTTTTCTCCCGGTCTCTGGTTTAAAATGGTTTAAAATATCAAAAATTATCAAAACTATTTTATTCGAAAAATATTATGAGCAAATTTTAGCGTTACGAAATTTTGGGACACCCTGTACATCTGCTGATAAAGGATGCCAACAGTCGTGTGTGCGATTTCATATTAAAGAACTTTGATTTTTAATATTAGTAATCGATATTACAGTTTTTGAAATTTATTTCAATTTAAAAAAATATATATAGTTATTTCTCACCTGAAAAATTAACAAAACAACATTCACCACATTGTAAGTTTATTCAGAAATGCAAAAAAGAACGGACTAAACATTAACGTAAGTTTTATAACTTATTTTAGGATTTGGAGCAATGGTTTTGATTAATAGTGTGGACGAGATACAAATTTTTGAATCGAGATCCAAGAATGAAATCAAGATTTTCGAGATATGAAAATTTTCAAAAATTTACCTTGGCCCCCTTTGTTCTAAATGTTTTCAAATTTTAGGCAAAAACAAAGAAAGAACAAGGTGATTTTTTCGATTTTTTAAATATTTTCAAAAATGTAACAAAATTGCAAAAATCCGATTTCAAATGATTACAAAGTGACAATCCGGGTTTTCCTATGCGAAAAATCGATTGCACGCATTCCCGAGACGTGAAATTGCTTCCTGATCATGATTTTGATAAGAGCGGGTTTAGAAAATAGGGAAATTTCGATTTTATTTCGTCTCAAATGAAAACACTTATCCGTGCGTAATTTTATGCGAAAAATCAATTGAGCGCATTTCCGAAGAGTGAAAAATCTATGGAGTCCCCCTTACGTTTTTTATGTTCTCTTAATTAGCCGGTTTGGAGCATTTTTAATTTTTTTTTTTTAGACACGGGTGTTGCCCATGATATTGATCTTATTTTTTCTGGCATCTTGAACTAACTTTTAGGCTCGCCAGATACGAGCAACTCAGCGTCTAACCTATGTTTTGGGGTCAAAAAGTGATTTTTTGGACACCTCGAAAATCAGAAAAATCGATCTAGCTCCAAGACGATATCGTTTCGACTAGGGGTTGTATAGACACAAAATGAAGTAAAATTCATCAGCTTTCCAAAAACAGCAAAACCATTTGATATGGATTTAACAGGCCGGAGATATGACATTTGAAGTTAAGCACTGATTTAATAAGCCGACCTGCAATAAAGGGGTACCTTGAGGTTGGATAGAAAAACGGACTTCAAATTCCTGCTCAGTGTACCTAAAAACAGTAGAATATGTATGTTTTGAGGAAATGTGAAAAACTTTTTTACTGTGCCCTCCATTGTATAGAACAAAGTGCGAAATGTAGAGATATCGCCTCTTAAGCTGTAAGTAGTATTATGTAGCAACCAAGTTGCGGTAAAGACTCGATTTTTTACGGCATCCAGGGCCGCAAAATCGCGGCCCCTGCCCGGCCCATTTTCTAGGGGCATAAAAAACCGTGGGCCAGGACCAGATCGCGGCCCTTCGCACTCCTAGTAGCAACATAGTGAGTTAATATATTGAGCTATTTTAATATTAAGACTATAAAATATTTTTATGTTTAGAAATCACAAGAGGTTAAGATTTTGATTTACCATCAATTTCCCAATCGCTTAATGTGAAAAGAAAAGCTAAAGATACTGGAAGTGCGGTAAGAAAGAGTAAGTTAGATGAACCTCAATCTAGCAATACAGTTGGTACACCAGGAAATGAAATGAATAACAAGGTATATTTTTTAAATTTGTACTAAACTCGCTAAGCGCACCTAAGGACATAACAATATCCCCACCCCAATTTCGGTGGGGTCACCGAGCACCTTGTAGCCAACTTTTTGGGTCACAGAGCATCGAATTTGGAAGTTACAGAGCAAAATTTTGGAAAACAGCGAAATCTTGAAAAAAATCGAGAATTTGGAAATTATAGAGCAAAATTCTTGAAAAAATCTAGATCTGTGCTAAGTGGATTCACGAGCACAAATATAAAAGAAGTAACCGAGCATCGTTTTGAAATTTGGAGAGGGTATTTGTTAGGGTGTGCCTAAGGATATAAATAATGACTTTTAATAATAGTTTTTTTAGGGTGCTGAATTAAATCCTTATACGACCAAATTATTGGAATTAAAAGATTCAAATCTTTTAAGTTTCGATAAAACTACAAAAATCCCCTTTATCATCAATGAATTTATTGTTGAAGAAATTCTTTATGGCACCCCAAATTCAGTTGTAAAAAGATCTCGTCATCATTCTATTAAAAAAGCTGTTATAATAAAACAAATTGTGATCCCACATGGCCGCCTAGATGAAAATCTAGTTAAAACGATTGATAACTTAAAGAAAGAGATCGAATTTCTACAACTATTGAGTGGTTCAAAAAACATTGTTGAATTATATGGGTTTTGTATCGAAGCAGAGCATTTATATATCTGTCTAGAATCCATGGATATTTCTTTAAAGGAATTGTATTTATTAGTGCACAAACTATATGGCAATTTTCCAGAAGAGCTAATAAATAAAATAATCATAAAAATTGTTGACGCTCTGAGTGAATGTCATGCAAATTCGATCACTCATCGTGACGTAAAACCGCAAAACATATTAGTCAATTGGGATGGAAACATCAAGCTGTGCGATTTTGGCGTCTCTCGAATACTTTATGAAACATCGTTCTATACTACCGCAGGAACTTATCCATATATGCCACCAGAATCTTTTACAACTGGGCAAACTGGACTCAAAGCCGATGTCTGGAGTCTAGGAATTACAATAATTGAAGTTTTACATGGGAAAAATATAATTCCTGATGGAAAAACATTTCAAGAAATTGCAAAAGTTATAGTGAATTTAAATTCGCTTGAATTAATTGAAAATATCCCAAACACTTATAGCGACGAATTAAAGGATTTTATAAAGGAATGTCTAACCATTAAAAATGAAGATCGTCCTACATTGGAA
The DNA here is from genome assembly GCA_900406225.1 of Acrobeloides nanus. Classification (NCBI taxonomy): domain Eukaryota; kingdom Metazoa; phylum Nematoda; class Chromadorea; order Rhabditida; family Cephalobidae; genus Acrobeloides; species Acrobeloides nanus. The sequence goes on from OZJO01000296.1 coordinate 9,434, forward strand.
GGGTTGAAAAATTTAAATCTATATAAAAACGAAAATCAAGATGTTTCAAATTCTTTTAAGGTTGTTTTTTTTAAAATTTTTAAACAATTTTTAGCAATTTTTTATCACTACAATATTACAAAATATTCGATCCTTATTTGAACACAATATTAAAAACAATCCAAGAATGGTAGAAATCGACAGTCGACATTGTAGTCCTAACTTTCTTACACAGGATTCTTTTTATGCTGCACTCAACAGTGCACCAAATCTATTTTTTATTGATGTGGATATTGGTGAAATTGAAATTAGCGCTAATCTTGAAGCTAGAATAAAGGATCAACTGAAAGAATTAAAAAATTCGATAATCATTCAATGTAAATCTTTATCAAATACCATGATATATATTAAAGAGCCTAATAAAGAACCTATTATACTGGATTTAAATACTGACAAAGACTTGCTTGATGAAGACGAATTTACTAAAAAAATAAGTAATAAAGAAAAATTTTCACTACGTTTAGTGATAACCGCTTTAAAATCAAAGATAGTCGGAGAATTCAAAGATGGCCTTCCTCTGAGCTTAAATAGAAATGGTGTTACTTTTTATATTAACAAACAATTCAACACATGGAAACTTATCGATTATGCAGTTTGGCATGATGACTTTTTATTAGTACGATTTTTATCGTTGTATGACTGGGATTTAGATAAAGCTAATGATGATGGATTAAGAACATTAGAGATTGCAGCAGAACACACAAGCGTAAACACACTAGCAGCTCTACTAGATCTTCCGTTTCCAATATCAAATGAGAAAATTACTCTATCAAATGATAAAGCTGCTTTATTAAAGCGTAAGTGAACACATCTTAACTCATGGCCGAGTTTTGTCTAAATTCCTAACATAATCCTATAGAAACATCGTAAAATCAAAAATGAAAACCAGTGGCCAAGCGCTTCGGGGATATCCAATCGGTGACGCTCCGAACGACTATACTATTCTCTCAGAGTATCCATTGATCCATGTAAAAAATTTTAAAAAATAAAAATTTTTTGAGGCTTCAGAACCCTTAGATCGGTGGGAATGTACACGAACAGAGGGGTGGGGTCTTAGGGTCCGCGCAACTAAATCTGTTGTAAATTTGCAAATTGCCTTTATAAATCCATCCTCCGAGAAAACATATGAAGATCCCTTATGCTTTTTTCTTCACCCTCCAATATTTTTTCTTGATACGCTTCTGCATGAGTGTTTGCTTATTTAAGCACGTATTGTATGAGACTAAAACTTAAAAGTATTTTTACTTTCTAACCTCATCATTTTTTATTAAAGTGGGGTAGCTCTAAAGATTTTATAAGATTTAGGAAAAAACTCGATCATGGATTGCGATCAGTGGCTTATACAGATCGAAATTTTAGGGGGCACACTTCAGAAAAAAAATTTTTAGTGGGAACGCCCTTTTCAAGGAAAAAATTATTATTTTTTTAACAAATAATATAAAAAATTTGATTAAAAATATGTAAAAATTTTTTAGTCCCCATCAAAAATCATAAAGAGAACTCTTATGTTTTTTTATGATTCCTCCCATGATTTTTTTATCCAGTCAAAATATAAGGAGGACCGTTAGGAAAAAAATCGGCCTTCAGCCGATTTTAGAGGTGGCATGGCCCTTGGACCCCTTGCGTAAGTCACTGATTTCAATGTGTTTATAGAAAGTGACCAAATTGGTGATACACCATTATTAATAGCAACGAAGAATGGAAAAAAAGATAATGTAGATTTTTTTGTAAAATGTGTCGTTGACGTAAATCATAAGAATCTTATGGGCAAGAGAGCAATAGATCTCGCATGGGAAGAGAGCTATTACGATATTGTACTAACTTTACTAAAAGCTGATTCGACTTTTCCTAATATTATTGAAAAGCCATTTAAAATTGAATCGATTATTAATGACACTAATGTTCCAAAGGAACTAAAGACGTTTTTATATGATAGGAATAAGTTGCTAAATTGGATTCAAGATTCGATTCTAGAACCAAATGAGAAATTAAACAACAAAGAAATCACAGATTTGATTATGAATTATAACAAAATAGATAATAGTCAGGATAAATCAGAAATTTTACATGCAGCTTTAAACAGCGAACAATATAGAATTTACGCCTATCTTCAATTTTCGGGTATTAAATTTAAAGATGGACAAGAACAAGCTGAACATTTTAACAAGCTTAGTATTTCACAAAAGATCAAGTTACAGAACGAAATAGATGACTATTTTGTTCCTATCGAGGATGCTCATATCTTGTTTTTGGTGTCAAAGTCAAAGTCCGCATCGTCAAGAAATCGTACACCAGGTGAATTTAAAAAACAAGTAGAAAAATGGTATAGGAAATTGGATGAGATTGATGAAATTTCCGCGATTCTTAAAGTTATTGCTGTTAGATACTCTGGTCTAGATGATATAATTTTTGATGAAGGAATAAAAAGTGTTAGATGTATGTGCGTTCATGGTTCTGATACTACAAAGGGGATTACCGATTATTCTGCCGGTCGTATCAGTGTGGGTTCAAAGATGGAGGAATGTGAATTATTAGGTACTTTAGCTCATGAGCTTACACATTTTGCAATGCAAAGATTGTATAAAAATAACTGGACTCCTTATGATAAATCAGATAATAGTGAAAAATTTGAACAAATTTTGGAAAAAGTTTCTGCAAATACAGAACTCGATCCTATTATTAAAGATGCATTTGAATGCTATAAAAAAGAAGAATGGTATTCAGAGATAATTGTAACGATCCCTCATATATTAGCTAAATATGGTAAGGAAGACGGAATAGCTTTACTTGAAACTCAAGCTAAAGATTTGCTTAATTACTATATTGAAACAATTATTCCTAGCTGTAGTACGTTTGTTCAAGAAAAACACTTAATTCAGCCAAGAAATGATATTGAATTATTAAATCAGTATTTAGGTGTATTAGATACCATAAAAAAATCTGGTGTTGAACTTAAAGATCCCATTAAGATCAATTGTTTTTTATCCCAAACAGAACAAGAAAAAGATTTTAAGAATTTTCTTCTTATAAGAACTAAAAACACATTTTTAACTAGTTGCGGTGTTCATCAATCATTACAAGAAATACCCGAATATTCAAAGGCAAATAACTCCCTCTTTTTAAAATTATATCAATATAAACGTTCAATTTTTGATATTTTTAATTCTAATGCAACCGACTTATTAGTAGTAAAATATTCTGATATTCCGCAGCAAAAACAGTTTGAAAAGGACCTTTCTAAGATCTTGAAGCATAGAAGTTACAAAAAAATTATATTTATAATACAAGAAAGCGACATAACGAAGTTTAAAAATTATTTTTTGAAAGAAAAAAGTTTATCTAATAGATGTTTCGAAATAATAGAGGATAAAACATTTACATTAAACCATTTAACAGATGAATCTCAAAGAACGATTCTTGAATCACAAGTTACGTTTCAAGGGAAAAAGATAAAATTAAATAAATTAATAATTGAAAAAGACGAAAGATTAAAAGAACTAATAGATTCAAAAACACTAGTTAGGCTGATTAATAATGATGAAGTTACCATAGGCCATGAACTAATAAGTTTAGGTGACACTAAAAATTATTATATACCTCGTACATTTAATTACCAAACAGTGATTAAAACAGAAATCTTTAAAGAGGAAAGAAAAAAAAGTAGAGAAGAAAAAATAGATAAAGATGAAGAAGTTAAATATTTATTGGCGATCAGTGATATTGATGAAGCAAGACTTAGAAGATTAGTTCCAGAAGATCATAAAATCTCTTTGTTTCAAGAATATGATCGAGATAAGAGTAACGATATTAGATCTATTATTTTAAATAATGGCCAAGCAGCAGAGCAATTTAAGCAATTATGCCAACGTTATCCAAATCGTGACATTCATTGGATAAAGAGCGAATCAGATCAACTAATATGGCAGCAATCACAAGGCTCTATATCTGGATTACATCAATTCATAGAGACAGATGAAAGTCATACTAAGTACTACTCAGGAACTGAACTGTTGAGTCAAACGGACAAAGTGATGATTATTTCTGATACAGCAGGAATGGGTAAGACTACAGTACTAACTTGTTTATCACAGCTATTCAAACAACAAGCTCCAGACCTATGGATAGTCAGAATTGATTTAAGTAATCATACTAAAGAGCTACAAGAGCAAAAAGTCAAGAGTAGTTTTGAAACACAAGATATTGATCAAGCAATTACATTTCTATCCAATGATATATTAAAGCTAGGAACTCCTTTAGAACAAGCTATATTTAGAAGTTACTGTCAGAAAATGATAGTAATGTTTGATGGCTTTGATGAAATCAGTCCAGATTATAGAGAGATAGTAATTGATTTAGTGAACGTACTAAGAAATAATACAATAAAGCAGCTTTGGGTTACAACTCGGCCTAATGAGAGAGATATACTGGAAGATAAGCTACAGCAGCTTTCCTATAAGCTCGAACCTTTCTCTAAACCCAATCAAGTAAACTTTTTGACTAAATTTTGGCAACAAACATCAGGTCTTTCTGAAGTTACTCAAGAACAGCAAGAACGGTTAACAGATTATGCTGGAGCATTAATAGACTTACTAACAAAATCAATTAGATATAAAGATACAGAATTTACTGGTATTCCCCTACAAACCAGAATGCTTGCCGAAGCTTTTGAGCAGAATTTTGCAGAGTTGTTTAAAGCAAAAGGAGCTAGGCTGCAATTACCAGAAAAGCTTAATCTAACTGATTTATATGAACGCTTTTTAAAGAAAAAATTTGATATTCAGCTAGAAAAAAGTAAATTAGATATTAGTCAACCAAAGGTAAAAGCCCATAGTGAAACAGAGTATTCGAAATTTATAGAAAAGCATCAAAACTTAGCCTTATATACATTATTTCCAGAAAACAAGGTAGAAATGTTACTCTGTGAAAAATTTTATCAAGAATTTAGCAAAGAATATCCAGATTTAGCTAAAAACGTTCTCCATGACGAAAATAATAAACAGTTACTTTTTAAGAATAAGAAACAAGCACTCTTATCTTTTATCGATGATATAAAAGAAAGTAAAGCAAATACTGGGATAATTGATCAAATCATTGAAGATAAACCTCACTTTATTCACAGAACTTTTGCTGAATACTTAGTAGGGAAGTTTTTGGTAGCTAGTCTAGACAATGACAATAAGACAATAGTTAAGTTTGTACTGCAACAAATTCTTATGCAACCAGCTTATCAAGTTATTAGAGCTTTTCTTAATGGTCAGTTACCGGAATCTTTACCAGAAGATACTTTGGCACGATATGGAAAACAGATAAAAAGATTATGGCAATCAGATCAGAAAAATCTTTATAATAAAGAAGGCAGGACGTTTTTACACCTAGCAGCTGAAGAAGGTACTATAGAAATTATCAGATTTTTCTTGAATAGTCTAAAAGGACATGAAACAATTCTAAAATCTTTAGTGGAAGCCACTACTACTTATGGTTATGTTAAGAAAACAAGAGCCTTACATTTAGCTGCTGAAGGAGGTTACTTGGATGTCGTCCAATGTTTGGTGGAACATGGCGCTGATGTTAATGTTAAAAGCAATGATGGCAAGACGGTGCTGCACTGGGCAGCTCGGAGTAACTTAGATGTCGTCCGATGGTTGGTGGAACATGGCGCTGATGTTAATGTTAAAAGCAATGATGGGAAGACGGTGCTGCACTGGGCAGCTCAGGGTAACTTACATGTCGTCCAATGGTTGGTGGAACATGGAAAAGCTAATGTTGAGGCTACAGACAATTATGGCCGGACGATGCTGCACTGGGCAACTCAGGGTAACTTAGATGTCGTCCAATGGTTGGTGGAACATGGAAAAGCTAATGTTGAGGCTACAGACAATTATGGCCGGACGATGCTGCACTGGGCAACTCAGGGTAACTTAGATGTCGTCCAATGGTTGGTGGAACATGGAAAAGCTAATGTTGAGGCTACAGACAATTATGGCCGGACGATGCTGCACTGGGCAACTCAGGGTAACTTAGATGTCGTCCAATGGTTGGTGGAACATGGAAAAGCTAATGTTGAGGCTACAGACAATTATGGCCGGACGATGCTGCACTGGGCAGCTGAGTGGAATAATTGGGATGTTGTCAAATGGCTGGTGGAACATGGAAAAGCTAATGTTGAGGCTACAGACAATGATGGCCATACGGTGCTGCACTATATAGCTCATATGAAGAAATGGGATGTCGTCCAATGGTTAGTGGAACATGGAAAAGCTAATGTTGAGGCTACAAACAATGGTGGCCGGACGGTGCTGCACCAGGCAGCTTGGGGTAACTTAGATGTCGTCCAATGGTTGGTGGAACATGGAAAAGCTAATGTTGAGGCTACAGACAATGATGGCCATACGGTGCTGCACTATACAGCTCATATGAGGAAATGGGATGTCGTCCAATGGTTAGTGGAACATGGAAAAGCTAATGTTGAGGCTATAGATAAGTATGGAAAGAATGTGTTGCACTGGGCAGCTCAAATGGATAAATGGGATGTCGTCCAATGGTTGGTGGAACATGGCGCTGATGTTAATGCTACAGACATTGATGGCAAGACTCCACTTAATATTGCTGAAGAAGAAAGACACAAAAAAATCACTGAATATCTTTTAAAAAAACATAGTAGAATCGCTAGGCCAAAAATAATGCCAGATTCGTGATCAATGCTTACAAAACCCTAGAAAGGTCGAAACTTTCATCAAAAATCGAATTGTATAGCCAAATATCAACAATTTAAAATAGAGGTGCATTTTTGAGGCCTAATTTTTTGAAAAAGTCTGTATATTGACACGAAAACATGACCTATTCTCAAAAAGACCGAAGAAAAAATTTCATCGAAAACGAACGAAAAATAAAATTTTTGCGCGGTCGACCACCGAAATCGCTGCGCGTGACCCACCCCCCCCCCCATTTTAAGGGGGGGGGGGGGGGGATTCGCGCCACGGCAAAAAATGGGCTCGCGCGCTTTGGGGGGAGAATTGAGCTGATTTTCACCAAAATTTTTATTTTTTAATCTAAAATAAGCCATTTTTCACCAAATTTTGTCATAATTTTCCATTTTTTTCATCAAATTTACCATTTTTTCAACAAATTTGTCTAATTTTTCACAAAAAACCGTAATTTTCTGAGCATTTTCAGCTTAAAAATAAGCGTTTAAAGAAATTTTCGCCTGTGGCGCTGGTTTTTTGTTTTTTTAGTAAGACTTTTTAACAAGAAAATTTTGGCAACAAAAAAGGTCGTCAAAGATTTTTCGGCTTGCCCCTCCAAAATTTTTCGAAATAAGAAAAAATATATGGGGGATTTATTATTTTTTGAAAATTTTTCGAAAAAATGAAAAAAAACATAAGGGGAACCCTTATGATTTTTGTTTGAAAATTTTTAGGAAAAATTGAAAAAAAAACAAAAAAGAACCAAGGGGTATTTTCTCGCACTAGGGGGTCGATTTTTTGGGGGAATGTTTGTACACGTGTGTATATAGTCCGTTTCAACTGGAGTGAAAAAAAAGTTGAGACACCATAGTGAAGTGGCAACTATCTCGCTTTTCACTCAGACGGGCGAGGGTTCGATCCCCATAAGATCACCACTTTTTATTCATCCAAAACGCATGAAAATTTTGGCATAGGGTATTTTTATGCCAACAAAGTGAACTAGCCTTGTCACCGGCAAGAAATATGCGAATTTTGAGCACGCATAAATGGTGCATAGTGACAATGGTGACAAATTTGTCCCTTTTGTCACAATGAACGTGCTCAAAATTCGCATATTTCTTTTGTCACTGCTTGTAACTTGTGCATTCTATTAAGCTTACTAAATGACTATACTTTCAACATTTAACAATATAATCTTTTTTTCTTATTTTTTTATTATACAGGGTGGACAAATTTTTCTTACGCTAAAATTTGCTTTTTTAAAATAAATCCGTTTTTTATAATTTTGGTTTTAATTTCATCCAGAGACAATAGGAAAACGATTCCTGGAAAAAAAATTTTCGAAAAAATTTTTTTTTGCTTGGTCCCCCCTTAGGTCTTATTCAATTTAGGCTCTTATTCAATTCAATTTTAAAATGCACATCGAAAATAAGCTGCCTGGCTCAGTTGTTTTGCTCTCGCATTCCTATGCAGAAGGCTCATGTTCGACTCCCTCCTGAAGCAATTTTTTTGCGCAATTATTTTTTTTGATAAAAATTGAGGACCAAGAAAAAAAATTTTTTCCGAAAATTTTTTTTCGATTTTTTTCCAGGAATCGTTTTCCTATTGTCTCTGGATGAAATTAAAACTAAAATTATAAAAAAGGATTTATTTAAAAAAAGTTATAAGCAAATTTTAGCGTAAGCAAAATTTGGTCCACCCTGTACATATCATGGCTCATATTAAAAAATTATAAATATATTATTATAAATCAAATGGTAAACATTTTGGCAAACTATACAAACAGGCATAAAATTTGCATAAAAGGTCTGAAAAATAACAGAACTGCGATGTTGTTACGTTGCTCTTCTTTGGTTAGTTGATGAATTACACAGGTTTCTAGAAAAAAAGGTTTTATATGAATAGAAATGAAAGTTTCAAACTAACACTTGAAATAGTAGTATCACATACATTCTGTGAAATGTTATGAGATCGACAAGAAGAAAATTAATAATGATATAAAAACATAGAGTAAAAATCAAAATCAGAGTCTTGGCGGCAAATTCAAAACAAATTAAAAAATCGCCAACTTCAAACGCGATTATCTCAAAGCCATTAGCGATTCAGAATTTACTGTAAAAATAAAAAATGCTCCATTTTTCATGAATTTTCCGAATATATATAAATTATGGCAAATTTCGCTAATCTAAAGAATTATCAATTTTGACCTCCTTCACTTTTAGCTATGGAGACATTTTTTGCTCCTCGGCTCCTGAAAAGTGACTTGGTCAGAGATGTTGACTAGGAGTTCTGGTTTATTTTTATGTGCAACTCGGAGCTCCCGTAGTGAAAAAATTTCGAGCTAGAGCTTAAAAAGTGATTTTTTAAGGGGGTAAAAAATCGTTATCTATAGAAAGAAAGTCACTTTTCTTGAAAACTACAAAGGTTGGGACATAGTTTTAATGTCGTTGGAAAGGGAAACGATGGGCAATAAAAACGTGCTTTAAAAAGAAACACATTTATAGAAAAAAGGTTATGATAGAAATACTAAAATGGTCCAGATGACGATTTTTGCCAAACATGGCCCTCGATTTCTCCACAAGTATAAAGGCACGGGACCTAATTTTTATGTTTTTGTTAATTCCTCACTAGGTACTTAAAAATAATATAGGCTTCAAGTTTGTGGCGACGCTTTTTGGCGTACTCCCACTCCCTATGCGAATTTTCGAGATATCGCCTCTTAAATCGTTTCAATGCAAAATTTCATGCAGGCTAATCGCTTCAATATACAAACTCGTTTGACATTTTTTTAGCAAGTTTGTTTCGTTCATAACTTTTTGCCGAGTTGTTCGGCCAAGTTCGACTCTCAACTTGGTCTGATCGTTTTTGCTCATTCGAATGATTTGAAAGGGTAAAAATGATCCGATTCAGCAGGAAGTCGAACTTGGCCAAGCAGAGTCTGAAGCTGCTAGCCAGATCCATGGCACCAATTTATGGCGTGCACTCGTTTTCTCAGCCCATACAAAGTACTATTTTGAGGGGTTTCTCAAGTTTTTGCTACCAAACAGACGATTTTTGAGACTATTTTTTGGATTTTTGGTCGATTTTTGAGTCCATTTTTGTTGTCCCCCCAAATTCGGCCGAAGACCGAAAAAATAAAAAGGATTCTCCCTTATAGTTTTCACCAGCCGAAATTTTGACCCAATTTACGGTACTGGGTATCGGTACCCTTTTTAGCTCCAAAAAATGTAGTAGCACTACTTTTGACCCCTCGAAAAATGATAACCCATATTTTTTGAGCCATAATTGAATACTTCTATTTTTTAACCCTCTGAAAAATTGGGTATCTCTTTTTTTTACTCTTCAGAACTCAAGTACCTTTAATTTTTTTAATCCCAAAAAATTAGTACTACTATTTTTTGGCACCCCCTAAATTTAGCAGCACATATTTCGATTACCCGAATAACTTTGTATTGGATATTTTTTGTCTAAAAATTGCGCTTTTGTCTATTTTTTGGTTGGAAAACTACATATTTTGGCCAGTTTTCTCAACCAAGATGCACTAAATTGTCAAAAATCGCATTTTTATCCTTTTTTGGTTGGAAAATGACATTTTTGGGCGGTAAAATAGTATTTTTTGGTTAAAAAATGGCATTTTTGACCCGAAAACTGCATGTTTTTGTAGAAAAATTACATTTTTGGTCTAAAAATTGCATTGAAGATGATGAGGTGGTCCATAAAAATTGTGTGTCAGAAGACTGCCTCAAGCTAAAAAAAAGGTCCTTTTTTTGTTAGGGTGGTGGGGGACCACTCATCATCACCACCCCCCAGAAGGGATGCGTTAAATTTATCCATTTTTAACAATTTTTTTGTTAAAATTTCAATACATTTTTGGTTCGAACAATTTTTAAGTTTATCGGTTTGGTTCTCGGTTCGGATCCAACGGTTCGGTTCGAACCGATTTCGAAAACCTGTCAGTTTAGTTCAACGGTTCGGGTAACTTATCAATGTCTTTATAATTCGGTTATATATGTAAAATCAGCAAAAAATTTATTCGTTGACAATAATTGATAGTTCAACTTTAGGTTTTCAACGCTAAATGGTTTTTTCTCTTCTTTTGTGGATTTTCTATCCCATTACTACTTTTAGTAATTGCGTTACTACTTTTAGTAATTCAAAAGCGAATTACTAAAAGTAGTAACGTTACTACCGTTACTACTTTTAGTAATTGCCGAAAGCGTTCAAAAGTTTTGAACTTCAAAATTTTTTTCTCAATTTTCCGAACTCGCGCTTTTTTGTTCCTGAACAGACACGTCGTTTTGCTGTGTTTTAGAAATTTTCTTTTTTTATTGCGCTGCGCCTGGGCTATTTTTCTTTAACTTTTGTGAAAGTAATTTTTCATTCGCGGATTTTTCGAAGTGGGTCATTCTTTTATCTCGAAGAACAGATTGAAACAAAAATCAGAATGTTTCCAAAAGTTTGCTTCGAAAAGTCCTACAACCACTTTTCCACTTAAAAGTTCTGAAATTAAAATTTTTGACACGACTTCGCTCGCCATAAGGATTTTTGAACAATTAGGATTTCTCCAAATTTTGTCAGTTCAACGCCATGTCGGGTCGTCATAACTTTCTCCATATCATTTATTCGAATGAGAGGACGCAGCCAAAGGGATGCACAGAAAATGACGATTTTTAGATTAAAAAATGGAATTTTGTACAATTTTGGTGAAATCCTTGCAAACAAAATTTCCCATTTAAACAAAAAATTCACAAATTTTCCACTTTTTTCATAAAAAATTGTCATTTTTTGTGAATCCCTTTGGTTGCGTCCGTTCATCTGAAGTAGTACCCATTTTCGTTGATTCGATAATTTACACTTTTGCGTTTTTTTAATTTCATGAATGATGAAATTTTCATCATCACTTTTCAGCAAAATGAAAAATCCTAAGATTTCATTTTATCGTTTTTGCCGACGGAAAAAATTGAGCAGCTGACATTAGTCAATTGACAGCATGCTGAACTCATTTTAAACAACGTGAGCATACTTTTGAAGAAAGAAATCAATTATGCTTGGTTTTATACTCAGATCACCAGTACTAAACATAGCGGCTATATTAATATAGTCGTAGGGGCTGTAGTCGCACAATGGAAATGCTATCGTCTTCCTTTTCAATAACAAGATGAATGCTCAAGACATAATAATGTCTTTATTATTAAATAAAAAATAGTCATTTAAGAGCGATGTCCAAATTCCATGAAACATTTTGCATATCTCTATTTTGGTCTCTATAACACTTTGCAATCATTTTTGGTCAGTAAATACTTGCTGTGATTGTATAGTAAGGTTAGATTTTATAAAAGTTAAAATCACTATTACTATACAGCTCCAGCAAGTATTTATTGGCTAAAAAATGATTGTAAAGTGTTTTGGAGGCAAAAATAGAGATATGCAAAAAGTTTTATGGAATTTGGACAACTTTAAATTTGACGCTAGATTCGAACCCGAGACCTATAAGTACAAATCCTGGTCAAAAAAGGCGGAAAATAAACAATTGTCACCGGCGGAAAATTGCCACCGGTGGACAATTTCCACCGCAGCAAATTGCCACCGACTTTGTATTTAAAAAAGCCAAATATATACTTTATTTTTTAAATATATGTGCTGTGGCAATTTTCTGGAGTGGCAATTGTCCGCCAGAACTTGGCCGAACAACTCGGCAAAAAGTTATGAACGAAACAAACTTGCTAAAAAAATGTGTTGTCTTTGATAAGTTCGAAAAAGATGTTACAAAAAAAAATATTTCGTTCAAAAAAATATTACAAAAAAAATACTCGATATTACATCCAAAAAGATATTAGGGGCCATTCACAAATTACGTTTCCCAGAAGGGGGGGAGGGGG
>OZJO01000296.1:22134-54915 GCA_900406225.1 Acrobeloides nanus
AAAATTTTTTGAAAAAGTCTGTATATTAACACGAAAACATGAGTTTCGCTCAAAAAGACCGATTGGATCGTATTCAGCATACACTCTTACCCACTACTGAAAAAAATTTCATCGAAAACGAGCGAAAAATGCCGATTTTCGATATATCTTTTGGGTGGCAACAACATATGTTATTGGGTTGTAGCATAAGTTGTTGCCGACCAAAAAATATATCGAAAATCGGCATTTTTTGCTCGTTTTCGATGAAATTTTTTTTCAGTAGTGAGTAAGAGTGTATACTGAATACGATCCAATCGATCTTTTTGAGTGAAACTCATGTTTTCGTGTCAATATCCAGAGTTTGAGTGATTTTTAGGTCAAAATTACCCAAAAATAGACAATTCACCCTCGGCGGCGAACCTTTTTCAAAAAATCTTTTTTTATTTGAAAGAACTACAATGTTATTCTTTAGTTTTACGTAAGGTAGATCTTGCAAGCTCTCATTATTGTCGAGAGATAGAACTTTTTTGAAAAAATGTCATTTTTGAGCTTTTTGAAAAAATCGTTATATTTCACACTTTAAAGTTGACGCCGATCATAACTGGTTTTAAAAAATAATTTCTAGGATTTAAAAAAATTTTTAAACTAATTATAGTTTAAAAAAACTGATGGTAGTACGCTTTTCTGGTGTAAAAACTTGAATTTTTTGAAAAAAAAAGTTTTTAGATACCTCCATATATCATAGCTAATACCATCTAAAACTATGGTTCCACACTAAAATTTTGATAGTCCAGATACTAAACTATAAAACCCATATTATATCTCAAAAATCTTTAAAAAATATTGGAGCTAGTAAACCTGGGGGGCCCCACTTTTCATGAATCCAAAGGTCGAAATAAACTTTTCTAAAAATTTTATAAAAGGACACCCCCTAGGGGTAAAATTTGACGAGGAACACGATGATGGCATTATTTCCGCTTCAAAATAATCGAAAATTTAAGTTTTCTCGATTTTTTCGTATTTTCCGAATTTCTTGTTTTTTTTCATATTTTTAGCTAATTGAAAAAATACAAATTTTCGACCATTTTGATTATTTTGAAGCGGAAATAATGCCATCATCGTGTTCCTCGTCAAATTTTACCCCTAGGGGGTGTCCTTTTATAAAATTTTTAGAAAAGTTTATTTCGACCTTTGGATTCATGAACAATGGGGCCCCCCAGGTTTACTAGCTCCAATATTTTTTAAAGATTTTTGAGATATAATATGGGTTTTATNATGCCATCATCGTGTTCCTCGTCAAATTTTACCCCTAGGGGGTGTCCTTTTATAAAATTTTTAGAAAAGTTTATTTCGACCTTTGGATTCATGAAAAGTGGGGTCCCCCAGGTTTACTAGCTCCAAAATATTTTTTCATTTTTGTATATAAAGTGTTCCCCCCCCCTTTTAATGCGGTTAATCAGTATTATAAAATTCGTTGAGAAATATCCACCCCCGAAGATCCAAAAAAAAGACCGAAATTGAACGATTTTCATCGGTTTTTCCAGTTCTATGCCCAGGCATCCCTGGGTACACCACTGAACAAGATATAACTTATAATTTTAAAAAATTTGCACAGGTTCAAATTTCACAAGAATAATTTATCGCCGAAAAATTAATTTTGAAATAATATACCAAAGTTTAAACAAACACAAAAATTTCATACAACATTTCAAAATATAAACATTGTCCAAAATATATAATTACAAGGTGAGCCAAAAAAAACCGTACTTTGAGTTTTTTATGAAAAATTTTCAAATTTTTTTCAAAAATCACCTATAAGGGATATTTTCACGATGTTTGAAAAAAATTTTTCGCCAAAAAAACGCAAAAATACAGTTTTTGTCCACCCTGTAATGAGGGTAAAAATTCATAAAATTCTTGCACTTTTTTATGCTCTTTTCTATATCACACAATTAAAAGATTTTATAATTGCAAATGAACAAAGTTAACCAACAAGCTATAAATAAATAAAATTTGCATATATTTTNTTATGCTCTTTTCTATATCACACAATTAAAAGATTTTATAATTGCAAATGAACAAAGTTAACCAACAAGCTATAAATAAATAAAATTTGCATATATTTTGATTTTATTCTCGAACTGTAACTTTTCTAGTTGAATTTTCTGTGGTCACCACGGTTACTCGGCCTTCAGTGGGCAATTCTTCTTGGCCATCCTTTTCTTCGTGGCTGTCTTTTTCTACCAATTCAATATTTTTTCCTTCGACTTCTTCTTCGTGGAGTACTTCGTTAAATTTGTCGTGTGTCCATTTTTCAATCGATGAGGATCTTTGACGGAAGTGGCTGAAGTCATCACGGGTGCGGGTTTTTTCACGTCTCTAAAAATGGGTACGTAATCGTAGCGCTCAATAATCGATGCATGAGTCTAAGAATACACCAAAATCTGACCTCATTAGCACCAGAAAAGTTAGAATTTCGCCAACCAAGTGGGGCAGAGTTCTTTTCATAGCCAGAAGCCGTTGAAAGTCGATCACGAATATTTCTCGAACTAGACGAAAAATCAAATCTCGGGTCATACATTTTTCCATCCTTACGACGGTCACGCTCTCTGTCACGGCTAAAACGATCGTCTTCAAAACGGCGGCCTCCACGTGGGCGAGTGAATCTGGGCTCATCTTCTTGCTCAGCATCGCGATTGTCGTGCTAGAAAATGAATATGATCAAAAATCGTTTTAACGCAATTTTGAGACAAATAACTTTGGTTGAATTTTTTTATACTGAGCAGAAAAATCAAAATTTTTCAGACTTTCGAGCCCAAACCAATTTTCTGATTTTTTAAAGCTCAAAAATCCAATTTTCACAGATTTTCAAGCACAAAATCAATTTTATGATTTGGAAAATTTTTGAACAAAATGTTCATTTTTTGGAAACTACACCAGTACCCCCCCCCCAAGCATTTGGAGGTCTGGCTGCGCTACTGGGTTCTGGATTTTTGGTGCTAGTTCGGAAAAGGGACTACTTGAAATTTTTTTAAATGACGCTCTTGTTCAACTGGAAAATTTACGCATTTTGGTTTTAAAAAATGGGAAAATTGGGTTTTAAACCAAAATGAATCAATTTTTCACTTTTTACCAGTTGTAAAAGAGCGTAATTTTCCAAAAATCTCAAGTGGCTCCCTTTTCCGAACTAGCTTCGGATTTTTGAATCTCGAAAATTGGATTTTTGAGCTCAAAAATCGTTTTTTATCTGTAAAACATTCGAGTACCTCAAAATAATTCCTTCCCCTCGGCACATGGGTTGGATTGATCAATTGCAAAACTGGTTTGTTCTTGTCCTCCTCTTTATACCGTTCTGTTCTTCTCTCTTCCTCCCATTCACGCCTTGGTGGGCCATCACGTCGCGCACCTCGGCCTAAAATTTCCACGTCACGTAATTTTTTATCCAACTCTTACCTCGATCCGACTGTCCATGCATTGGACGACCACGTCCTCCACGAAAACTGCTATAACAAAGAATTTTGCAGTTTTATGACAAAAGTGTACAAAAATAGCGAAACGTGAAAATTTGTGAGGTGAAGCTGTTTTTTGATAGGCCTAAAAAATCAACTTACCTCTATTTTTTTATTTTTTTGAATTTTTAGAAAATTTTGATAAAAAATATTTAAAAATGGGAGAAAATTTTATACCGATTTTCACCAAAATTGTTGCGATCCCGGCCAAAATTTTGATTTGAGCCACGGCCAAAGTTTCGACCGCCTAAAAACTGTGTTAACACAGTTAAATGGCTATAAAAAAAACCTCTTCCAGAACGCTCCGTTCTATAGCCTCCATTATTTCCAAATCCACTCGGCTTTCTAAAACTCTCGGAATTTCTAAAATCTGCTTGGCCGTTATCCTTGTCAATTCTTCCAGCAGAACCCATCATTTCCTAAATGTCAGATTTATAAAAAATCAAAAAAAAACTCAAACCTACCTCGTTTTTCACAGTTTCTGCTAAGAGCAGCTCATTCACAGCGTTCTTTGACTTGACTCCAGAAGGCCCACGAATAATTGGACTCTTTGAGCGACTGTTTAAGCGTCTTTTGGTAGGAAATGGGCTACGTTTTCTATAGCGTTCGCGGTAATGATCTCGATCATGGTCATCGTGCTGATGATCTTGACGACGTGGACTACGTGAGCGAGAATGTCGAGGCATAATTTTAGGTATATATATTTAGGCACAGCAACTTCTGAAAAATGTATAACATTTTTATACAATATTTAAAAAAATGAAAATAACATTTTATCAATCTTAAATGCCAACGTTTTCTCAACTACTATGGAGTTAATTTTGCAATTTAGAAAAAAATCAAATATTAAAACGAATCTTTGAAGTTTTTTTCAAATAATAAAATGACAATTTTTCTGCCCTCGAAGGATGGATATATATTCAAGAAAAAATTAGCGTATTTAATATTTTGATTATTTGATCTAAGAAAAATTTTATGGACGTCCCCCACTATGATTTTTCACCAAAATTGTCCAAGAATTTCCATTTTGGACCAACAATATCCAAAATTTGCCACTTTTTTTCACCAAAATCGTCAATTTCTTAGCATTTTCGGCTTAAAGAGCGTAACATTTATAGCCTATTCTCGAAAAAAATTTTCTGACTTTCTAAAAACCGACTTTTTAGGGTAATCTATAGGCGAAAAATCGATTGCGCACATTTTCGAAGCGTGAAAAATTAACCTGGAAAGCACCATTTCATACGTAATTTTGTGCGGAGAATTTTTTGTGCATATTTTCGACACATGAAAACGACGGTCATGTGATGTTTCGAAACTTGACATTTCGAAACGATTTTATGATTTTAAAAAATCATAAAAGTTGACATTTCGAAAATTGACCAACGTTTTTGGGACCCAGGTTCGACTCCCGCCGGAGTCGAAAGTTTTTGCACATTGAAATTTTTTGCACTTTTGCACGTAAGTTTTCGAAACGTCAATTTTCGAAAAGTCAAGTTTCGAAACATCACATGACCGAAAACGACGTCTAAATATCGAAAATTGTAGTCTTTGATTCAAAAAACGAACTTTTTCCCCCCGAATCAGGGTCAAGGAAGCGTTTTCACACTTTGATAATGCGTGTATTCGATTCCTCTCATAAAATTAAGCCTAGAAAGGTTCTTTTTAGAAAAAAATTTTTCGAAAATACGCCATAAATGTTACGCCATCGGTTCAGAAAAAATTTTCACGTTGAAACGCAGTTCTACCCTGATTTTCAGGGTCAAACTTAATTTTTCATACTTCGAAAATGCGCGCAATCGATTGTTCCCCTAGAATTTACCCGAAAAAGTCGGTTTTTAGAAGAAAATCGAAAAAATTTTCGATTTATTAGTAGGCAACCAGGGAGCCACTTGAAAATTTTGAAAAATAACAACCTGGGTAGTTTCGATTCCCTTCCTGATTATAATAATAGTGTCGTGATTTTACCTTGACCCACTTTGGGCATAATGATTTTGCATATGCTCCATAATACCTCTCATATAACCCCTACACACCAAGGGGTAAAAATTCGAATTTTCAAAAAGTTCTCCAAATGATTTTTTGTGCTCGAGGGTTTTCGGGTATGGGGAAAACGAATCTGAAAGAATTTTTTGATTTTGGCTACGGGTGGTACCCCAGGCTAGGGGACACCCCCTAGGGGCACCTCTGGTAAGAATACACACATAGGTCATGCTTGTAAATTAGCAACGGGATCATTCCCCATGATCAAAAACCCCCAAATATGGAAAATCAGCGCCAGAAACTCGAAAACCAGTGAGATACTGTACTTTCTTACTGTGTATGGCTATCCACACGAAAAACGCCATAAAAAAGTCAAATCGCATTTTCGCTCATAGAGCGACATACCAAGTGAAAGGTAGTGACTTGGTAAAAAAATCGACAAAATCCGCTCCCAAAACTAAGGTTGTAGGGGACTTTGTGAGAAGACGATCTTATATAACTCCTAGCGCTGCTGTGTCTCTTGGAAACGACGTTCTGGAGCGCTGCAGGCGCTCCTGAGCACCGTAATCGCTCAGTCTCCAGTTTATAAAATTTGTTAATATTTCTTCTTTTAGTAAAAAATGCGTATCAGAATTATGAATGTGTGTGTTAGAAAATTACATAATTCTCACGGGCGAAGTTTTTCAACGAATGGCATCCTTTTTTCCAAGAAATCTGATCCGGAAGAAGTAAGATAAGATTGGATGGGGAAGGGGTAACACAAAAAGGATTTTTTTCGAAACAATATGAAAATTTTTTGGCTCCAGTGCAGTTTGCTCGTCCAATCGGCGTTTACGCATCCAATGAACATTTACGCGTCCAATCAAATTTTATGCGTCAATCAAAATTTGGTACTCATGCACTATCGGAGGGGGGATTCTGCATAAATTTATAGTAGTAGTATTGCACTGAGCTAATTTTTTGTATCTCTTGATTAATTTTTCATTTTTTAAGAAGCAAAAAGCTCTAACCTTGCCGAGAAATAAGACTGCCGTGATAATCGACAAGCTTAAAGAGATACCTAAAGCCGAAAAAGAAGTACCAAAGGCAGAAATATGGACGAAAAGACAGATGGATCTAATTAGACATATACATACCTGCTTGAAGGAAGAAAAAAAGTTTGCTTGTCTTGTGACTATGATTGACATCAATTGTTTAGCTTGAAAAAGAGATTGGTTGCGTTTAACTGGTGTCAAGAGCTCAGCTTAGAACGTGGCATGTTAACGGAGCACCAAGAACTTATCAAATCAGCTATCCGAACCAAAGATATGTACTTGTTAACTTCGATTAAAACGCTTTCTCGTCGCCTGGGAGTACCAGAAATCGAGATGATATGTGATACAATGGTGTGCTATTTGGAAATGGGCATGAAGGAGGTGGCAAAAATCCATAGCTGGTATTTGATTTTGACCGAAGAGCGCCTTAAAAGAATTACGGAACGCCAAGTGGGGCTTAAGAATCCGGAGATTTTGCACCAGATTTTTGTCTACTTTTATGAAAATATCAAGGTGTCGGAGAGATTTTTAGATGATTTCTTGAGGCAGATTACTGATTTATATGGTAATTATGTGGCATTTTGGACTCATTTTCGACTTTAGAAATCTAAATTTGTCTGATTTTTTTAGCTAAAACTAAATTTTTGTGCATTTTATGACCAAAAATTTTCATAATTTGAGTCATATATGTACATGCAGGAGGAGGGGTGCAAGTTGGTCGAATACTAACTGATCGTCGGCTAAATACGAATGCCGTCGAATACGAATTGATCACTCGATACGACGAATTGAGGGGGTGCAGTACCCCCCTTTGTGCATGTATGATTTGGGTCCAAAAGATTCAGCTTTTCTGATAAATAGTTGTAATTTTTTAAATTCAAAATTTTAGCTGAGGCTGATAATCTTGATGGTTTACGGGATTTACATGATGACGTCAGAGCGAAGGCAAAAAATCACAACTTTGATGGACTTTTGGAGTATATTAAAGAGGCCAAAGACGAAGTGGAAGTGCGTATGGAAGAGGAAGAAGATGAGGAGCTTGATGAAGAAGGTGCTATGAGATACAAAACCAATAAAACATCGATTTTTAGCTTAACATTGGGTAGAAAATCGATTTGTTGGCTCAATATTGAGTAGCAAATCAATTTTTTGTGGCTCAAAATTACGTGCAAAATCGATTTTTTGGCTCAAATTTGAATAGAAAATCTATTTTTATAGCTCAAAATTGAGTAAAAAATTGATTTGTTGGCTTAAAATTATGTGCAAAACCAATTTTTTGGCTCAAATTGAGTAGAAAACAGTGGCGTAGTCAGTCCTCCATAAATGGAGGGGGAAACCCACACAAAAAGGCATAAGAGGGACCCTTTTCCAGGTTTAGGGGAAGTGTAACGTAGCTAGGGGAACCCGGAAAATCAACTCGAGTTTTCCTAGCTACGCCACTGGTAAAAAATTGAGTTTTGCAGCTCAAAATTGAGTGTAAAAACGATTTTTGGCTCAAAATTAAATGCAAAATCGGTTTTTTGGCTGAGTAAAAATAATTTCTGGGCTCAAAAATCCAAATTTTTATAGCATAATTTACACTATTCTATTTTTAGATTTCATAGAACTAAGTACCGAAGATCGTTCCAAACCAGTATTAAAATTGATTCATGGAAAGGATATACCTGAAAAAGACGACAAGAAAGGGAAATTTACTGATGAAAGAGAAAATTTCCTGTTCAACATGCTTGAACAGCTATCTAAGGACAAGAATAAATATTTCGAAGAGCTGGGTGAGCGCATAAAAAAATACGACATTCCGGAATATGCTTTGAAGACCATACAGGAGGAAATAAGTCGCTTGAAACATATGAGCCCCAGAGATATGGAATATAATGTGACGAGGTAGACTTGCTGTATTTATTGGTTAAAATCGATTTTTTAAATACTAATTTGTTTAAAAATGAATACCATTGTGACAAATTCATCACCACGAACAAATTAAAAAAACTTTTTGATCTTTTTTAAGATTCAAACACTGATTTTCACATTTTTTGGACCTCAAATTTGTGATTTTTGCCTAAAACTAATCCAAATAAGGCTATAATCGGCTAGCTAAATCCGATAGTACACGATCATATGCTGTCCCTTTAATAGTGCAGATAAAATGTTGTTCACTTGTTGCAACTTGAGCATCACTACACTGGACTCATTTTTTAAGCTCGAATTAGTTTTAAAAAATTAACTTTACATGAAAATGCCAAACTTTTTTAGAAACTATGTCGATTGGTTGACACAAATTCCCTGGGGAAAAATCTCAGAAGACAACCTGGACTTGGAACTGGCCGCGAAAATTTTGAACGAAGACCACTACGGCATGAAGGACGTGAAAGAAAGAATCCTTGAATTTATTGCAGTTGGAATTTTGAAGAAACAAGTGGCTGGAAAAATTTTATGTTTTCATGGACCGCCCGGAGTTGGAAAGACGAGTATTGCCAAATCGATTGCTAGGGCCTTGAATAGACAGGTGCGGAAATGATATATTCTTAAACAATATGTAAAAATTGATTTTTGAGCTAAAATATATCCAAAAATAGTTTTTGGTGCTAAAAAAAAATCAATTTTCAACTTTTTAGTACTTTCGCTTTTCCGTTGGCGGCCTCTCAGACGTAGCTGAAATCAAAGGCCATAGAAGAACTTATGTGAGTGCGATCCCGGGCAAACTTATCCAGTGTCTCAAACGTGTCCAAACCGAGAACCCGTTAGTGTGCATCGACGAAATCGACAAAATTGGAGCCGCCGGTTTTCGTGGAGATCCGTCATCAGCACTTTTGGAAGTATTGGACCCTGAGCAGAATGCCAATTTCCTTGATCACTATCTCGATGTGCCAGTGGACTTGTCAAAAATTTTATTTGTATGTACCGCCAATACTATTGATACGATTCCGAAACCGTTGAAAGACAGAATGGAGTTAATACAATTGTTCGGCTATGTGGCTGAAGAGAAATTGCATATTGCTACGAATTATTTAATTCCCAAGTGTAGGACTGACTGGTGAGTCAGAAGTTGAATAAAAATTGTATCAATTTTGTGATCAAATATGTTATCGAATTAAAGAATTACTATATATAATACCAAAAATGGCTTAAAATTTTTGGGAATAAATGAAAAATTTTGCCATTTTTTGGTCTGATTTTTAACCACAATCCTTTGGATGAACCGACCAGTAAAAAAAGTTTTGTTGAAAAATGTACCTTATTGTTTAATTTAGCGTAGAATCCGAATTTCACGTTTTTTGGAAAAAATTTTGCTCAAAATTCCTGCAGAAGATTGATTTTTTGCTCTAAAATGCAGTAGAAAATATTTTTGAGACAAAAATTTTGACTTAAAATTAATTTTTAAGTTAAAAATTTAAACAATTTTTAGTGCCTTACCAGAAGATAAGCTGATACTCAAATCGGATGCTATTGAAACGCTTATTAAGGAATATTGTCGAGAATCTGGTGTCAGGGATCTCCAAAAGAAGATTGAAAGAGTAAAACTTTTTGTATCCGTAAAAAATCATATGGCTTTTGGATAGAGTACTATTCTTTAATCTAAAGGTACAGAGTTCGAGTCCCGTGTGTGTATGTGGCTTTTTGCCTTTGGTTATATTGAAGCACGATTGCATTATAAATTAAAAAATTCGAAACCATCTGTTGAATCAAGTACGAAAATCGTGAAAATTATAATTTTGTGTGCTTATAAAAATTAAGAAATATGCGAATTTTGATAACGAACATAAATGTTTTATAATGAAAAATAGTGACAAAATTTTTTCTCAAGTGACAAATTTTCAAAATTTGCAAATTTCTGACCGGTTATAAAGATTATCATGTTTGTAATACAGGGTGAGCCAAAAAACCGTACTTTTGCGTTTTTTGGTGAAAATTTTTTTACAAATCACCTATAAGGGGTATTTTCATGCGCGCAATCGATTTCTCGCATGAAAATACCACTAGGTGATTTTTTGAAAATTTTTCGCCAAAACAACGCAAAAGTACGGTTTTTTGGCTCACTCTGTACTTAATTTTTAAAGGCTATGTATAGTTTTTATACTTTATTTTTTTGTGCTTCAATTTAAACTTCAATTTTTTAGATTTTCCGAAAAGCCGCATTTCAAGTCGCCAAAAATAGTGGAATTGACTCAGCCGATGCCTTGCCGATTACCGTTAGCAAAGAGAACTTGATTAGCTATGTGGGACAGCCGCGATTTACCAAAGACAGGTTGTATGAATATACTCCACCTGGTGTAATTATGGGTCTATCCTGGACCGAAATGGGTGGAGCTGCGATTTATATTGAAGCACGATTGCGTCATAAATTGAAAAATTCGAAACCATCTATTGAATCAAGTATGGAAATCGTGAAAAATTGAATTTGGTGTATTATAAAAATTGATCTTTGGTAAAAAATTGAAATTTTGAGCTCGAAAATTGTCCAGAATCGATTTTTGAGCTCAAAATTTGGTTTTGAACAAATTGATTTTGGCACAAAAGTCGCTTTTTGATCCCAAAAATTGATCTAAATCCGACTTTTTGCCTAAAAATTTTTTTCAGCCATAATTTCGAACGAGAAACACCCAGAAATCAACGGCACATTGGAATTAACTGGTCACTTGGGCGACGTGATGAAAGAAAGTATGCGAACCGCTTACACAGTAGCCAAAGGAATACTAGCGGAGAAATTCTCAGAAAACGACTTTTTGGAAAAAGGCCATATTCACATTCATGTGCCCGAAGGCGGAGTGCCCAAAGATGGGCCTTCTGCTGGTTGCACGATTGCCAGTGCGCTGCTGTCGTTGGCATTGAATGTTCCGGCTAAGCATAATATTTCCATGACTGGCGAAATTTCATTGACTGGAAAAGTGCTGCCAGTTGGTGGCATTAAAGAGAAAATTATTGCTGTATGTTTTTGCAAAAAACTGTTTAGAAAATCAGTAGACAAAAAATAGGCTAAAATTATTTGAAAAAATTGAAATTTTAGGCCATTTTTGGTATGAAGTGATCTCAAAAAATCAATTTTTGACGTCAAAATTCATTAGACAGTCGATTTTTTCGTCACGTTTGGAGAAAACATCGATTCGATATGAGTACGAAAATCATAAAAATTAACTTTTTTTGATTTAAAAAAATCAACAGTTTACTTTTTTGTGCTCAAATGTTGGTTTAAAACATCAAAATTTCAAAAGAGAATTACCAAACTTACATCCATTTTTCCAGGCCAAGCGCTCTGGGATAGCCACTGTGATCCTACCTGAAGATAACAGAAAGGATTTTGAAGAGCTCGAAGATTTTATAAAGAAAGATATTGAAGCCCTCTTTGTGAGCCATTATGAAGACGTTTTCGACTTTATCTTCCCGGAATTGGCAATCACGAAGAAAGAAAATTCTGTCTCTGCTTAGGATTAATATTTTTGCGTGTTATTTTTATATAGTACTATAGTTTAATTTATAACTTTTTATATTTACTGTCTTTTCATGATATCGTGTTTTTTCCTGAGGTAATTTAATGAATGGATCCTTTTATCTGTGTACTACTTACGGGTCTGATCTTTATAACGTTAAAATAAAAATTTATGAACTTTGTTATTGTTCTTTTGAATGGTTTTATACCACTATATAAATCGAAAAAATCAAAATACTGGATACGCTATTGGTTTCTGGTGTTAAAAAAATGAATTTTTGCTGAAAAACGCATTCAACAAATTGAAAACGAAAAATGTTTGAGAATTGAATTTTTCTCAATTTTTGCATAAAATTGATTTTTCGTTTAAAAAACCTATAATTTCTCTTTTATAGCAACTTCAATAATGTCTTTAATTTCAACCTTATCTCAAACTTGCCGTCTTATTTCATCACGTAATCTCTTGACTCAATCACAGGTTGTTACTTGTGCCAGATTGTCTTCTTTTGATGATCCCTCTTCAAGCCAGAGTTCAAACCCCTATACTTTGTTTATCCAAGAAAAGTCTCGTTCTGGCGAAAAGATCGAGGGTGGATTGAAAGGATATGCAAAATTATGGAAAGAACTTTCAGAGACTGCGAAACAGGTGTGCTTCCAGAGACTGCGAAACAAGAGATGAGGGGAAGGGTCGAAAATTGCATAGCCCGATAGTTACCCCTGCCTCTCGTGGGGGGGGGAGAGGGTAATTTGTTTATTGCAATTTTTGACCCTCTCCATATCTCATTCGCACAACCTAACATACACATTTTACAGAAATACAAAGACAAAGCAGCACAGTTCAACCAAAATCAACTTAACCCCGAAGAAGAAACAGAACCACAGAAAAAAAGACGGTGGAAAAAGCGATCAGAACGCCGGTATGATGATGAGGATGACATCGAAATTGATCCAGTAGTCGAAGACAAATTTATGAACCTGGTAAATCCCTCATCCAGGGGCGTTTTTCACAAAAATTGTGAAAAATCCTGATGCTTAGTGATTTGATGCTCTGTGACAAATTTGTCATCGACTATACAAGGTGTTTCAAAAAACCGCCATTTGGTTATTTTTGGCGAAAATTTTTCAAAAATTTTTTCTTCCAAAATGACTCATTAGGGGTATTTTTATGCGAGAAATCGATTGCGCGCATCGAAAACTCTTGAAAACGCCTCTCAGACCATGAAATATCCAATTTTCGTATTTTCACGTAGGAATTCCTACCGAAAATAACTGAAAAAATACGAAAATCTTATATTTCATGATTTGGGAGGCGTTTTCAATGTTTTTCGATGCACGCAATCGATTTTTCGCATAAAAATATACCTAATGAATCATTTTGGAGAAAAAAGGTGGCTGTTTTTTTTTTGGAACATCCTGTAAATATGCGAATTTTGAGCATGATAGTTTGTTTATGGTGAAAAATTGTCACTGAACAAATTTGATCAAGCCCAAAACTCGCATATTTATAATCAATAACAAAATTGTCACTTTTTATAACTTTGGGTATCACTATTAACAACCCTGCCTTACAAAATTATTTTTAGCCATACGAGCCAATACCCCGAGCGGAAAGATTAAAAAAAGAAATGGAACTAGAAAAAGAGAGAAAATCCATGTTCAGGAAAATGAAGAAAGATGAAAACATCGAAGCGGCAGGGCCCAAAAAAGAAAAACTTCCTCGGCTCGGTAGAGGTGCTGGATCGATTAGCCCATACTATGTTTTCATGACTCGTGTGTCTCCCAAGCTGCCAGATAGTCCACAAAAAGCGGCTCAACTGTTGGGTTTATGGAGAAAACTGAGCCCGGAAAAGAAAGAGGAGTATAGTGAACTGGCCGAAAAAATATCCGTTGCACGCAAGGAGAAATTTTTTAAATTAGCAGAAGAAGAAAAAGAGCGCATTAGAGAAGATGAGGCAAGAGCTAGGGAAGAAAGAGGGCTCGACCGAAAGTGGTTGCCCAATACTGCTAGTTGGAGGGTAAGTGTATAGTGAAGAACCAAGACCCTAAATTTTGTTTGGAAAATTAAAGAAATTTAGGTCCGTTATGATTCTTAAATAAACAATGTATCAAAAATCGATTTTTAGACCCAAAAATTGAGCGAAAAATCTTTTTTTGAGTTTAAAATAACACCAAAAAATCGATTTTTAGCATTTTTTGGGTAAAAAATCGCTAAATTATGAAAATTTAGGAGCGTATGGATGAGCTTCTTGAAGCAGCCAAAAAACTGAGTCCCGAAGATTTGCCAGAACAAGAGCAAGAAAATCTTTTTCCCGAGCTGACTAAAGAGGAGATTGAATTGCAAAAGAAATTGCTACAGAACAACGTACGATATTTTTTACCCCTTTTTTGTTGCTAAATCCAAATTTTCCAGATCACAGTAACCAGAGAAAACATTGGCACCAAATCCGGTCCCTTGGGCGAAGATGCCACCGAAGCCTTCAAAGTGACCTATGTGAGTATGAAAGGAGAAGAAAAAAGCAACGAAGCAGAAGCCAGCGAACTATTAAATACTGAAAAGCTCAGGAAATCCAGAGGTAGAAAAACGAAGAAAGCTAGTCAAGATCAGGATGGAGATGTTATAGAAAATTGATTTGTTTCTGTTATATTTTTGAAAATAAATTTTTTTTTGAAATTTGATCCTATAATGGAGTCCTATCCAGTAATTAAGTTACGAAAATCTATATTGTAAAACCTTTATTCTTGATCATATAGTACAATAAACATCGGGTATCCCGAGGGAAAAAATGAGCTACTTCAGAGTTAACATACCTTCACCCCTATGTGACATATCAGACACCTTTGTGTAACAAATCGGATACATTATATGACATGACTTGTCCTATTTGTCATATGTGACAGGTGTTCGCCCCACATATGTAACAAATATGACACAAGTCACATTTGTCATATGAACTAAATTTAGATCCTGTTGCTCGGCAACACAAGGGTGGCCCGAAAAAGTGTAGTTGTGATTTTTTTGGAGGAACCGGAATTTTTTCTTTCTAAAAAAATCCCTCCATGGGTAATTTTTGTTCCACGCTGTATATGTGAAAGACCACTAAGAGGTATTTTAAATACAACATAACAATGACAAGAAAAATAAACATGACTGACATAACCCATTTAATAATAAAATAACCAAAATAATTTTTTTACACAATATTTAAACGTGAGATTTATTTCTTGGCAGTGGCAATCTTCTTCGGACGTCCTCGACCCTTTGTTCCCACTGCTTTTGGCTTCTTTGCTGCCGTTTTTCGAGCCGGTACTGAAGAAGCGCGACGAACTGGTTTGGCCGCAGTTGTCTTACGTGCAGGAGCAGAGGCAGTGCGTTTGATTGGACGTTTTGGGATTTCTTGACCGGTCTTCAACATCTTGCTTTCCCAGGCTTTCAATTCGGCTTCGTACTGTTGGCGGAGCGTTTCGAATTTGGCTACATAGGGCTGAAAAATGAGTTGAATCATTTTTTGAAGTCAAAAATTAATTTAAAATCGAATTTTGACTACAAAATTGGGCTCAAAAATCGATTGTTGATCTAATTTTGAACTCAAAAATTAATTTTTGGGGTAAAAAAGTAATTTTGAGCCCAAAAAGTTGTAATAGTGTAATTGTATAGTCAATCCCCCCATAAACTTTTAGGGAGATGGTAGACAACGTACCGCTCGTTCTCTAGCATTCATCGCATTCCAACCTTGAGCGGCCTTTTTCGTTGAAATTTTGGCCTCATCCACACTCTTGGCACCTTTTGCAATTTCCTGCACATACAATGCATAAGCATTGGCCGGTTGCTTTGGCTTGCCTAACTAAAATTTGAAAAAATTATTCAGGAAGCAATTTTGGTCCACCTCCTTAATCTTCTTATGATAAGAAAATTTGTCAGATCGCGATAGTCTTTCTTGAGTCTGAATTTTCAACGCATTCTGAGCCTGTGGTGTCAATTTTTCATAATTGGCGCGACGTTGCTTGGTAATCTTTGCAGCTTCATCCTCGTACTTCTGAAAAATTAACATATTTATCCCAACCCAAAAAACTCAGAAAATCACCTTTTTTTCTGCTTCAGAAATTTCCTTCCACAATATAGCCGCGCGTTTACCCGCTTCAGAAACTTTTTCTCCTGCCCTGAAATTGTCCTTGGCAAAGAGCGCATATGCATTAACAGCGTTGTAACCACGAGGAAGTCGGCCTTGGCTCTCTTGTTTTGCTGGCGCAAACAAAGTTCCACATGTTGAAAAATGCTTCAAAGGTGCGAAGCGAAAATTTGTTGTTATAGCAGTAAGCATTCTTTTTGCAGTTATGAAAGTTCTAAAAAGTTAAGGGCACTAGGACGGTACACACTTCACAGATTTTAGCGAATTTTTCACACACTACAAGATTTCGCATTAAAAAAGAATTTTGCAACAAATTTCGTGTGAAAAATTCGCAAAAGTTTGATTTGTGAGGTGTGTACCGTCCTAGTGCCCAGTTAACCCTAATCCGGCAACGTTATTTTGTTGCAAAAATAGCTTGTTTTAAAAGACCTCTAAGAATCTCATAAAATAGCCGATTCAAATAAAATTTGCGGTATTATTTAGTTCTACTTTAGAGCTTCAAAATGTGGTAAACTTTTTCTCAAACCTTTATATTTGCCGAGATATAACGATTTAAAAAACGGTACTTTTTTCTTTGGGGTCTGTTGGACCCCAGGTTGCCGGATTAGGGTTAATAAGATGAGAATAATTTTTTAGCATGTCAATACAAAACACAATGATCTTAAACAAATTTGGGAGAGTCTAACCAAATTTTTTGGGGAGCCTCGCCAAAAATTTTGTAGGAGAATCCCAACAAAAGTAGTTACTAGAATGGGACGCACCGCCGCACAATCGTTAAAAGGGGGATTTTTTCACTCGAAATTTTTCGCATGGATTTCCAAACATGGATTTCGTACGTATTCACACAAATCCGTGTAAAAAATCCTGTAAGAAAGGTCTTTCTACAAATGCTGTTCATACGTGGGCAAGGGATGGGATCAGCGACCAAAAATGCGAATTGGGTCTATAAAAAATCGAATTTTCGCGAGTTTGGTATATAAAAATGCGAATTTTTTGGCGATTTTCGTGATTTGGATATTATTTTTGGCGAATGCATTTTTTGATGACCCATTTCGATTTTTCACATAAAAATCTCAAAATTTTTTGTGCTTCGCTCGAAAAAATGCCAATTGGGTACTTAATTTCTTTCGTGAATGCGCCGAAATGGGGGGGGATTATGTCCCCTGGCTCTAGGACTTTTCACAACAATATAAAAAATCGCGAGTGGACTTTTCACAACGATCGATTTTCTCCACTTTCCCATGGGCAAAATCAAAAAATTCCTTCATATTCGTGTCCCTCATAACAAAAAACCCCGGGATACAAAAAATTCAGCCGATTTAGAAAAAATTTTTAAAGAAAACTCGAATTTTTTACCCCTTGTGGTACGAATTTGAATTTTTAACAAAAAAATCCAAATCGGCTGATTTTTTATACCCAGGGGTTTTTCGATATGAGGAATTCAAATCTGGAAAAATTGTTTGATTTTGACCATGGAAAAGTAGAGACAATCGATCGTTGTTAAAAGACCTAGAGCCTGTCCCCCCTGTCCACATAGCTGTTACACTCCGAATGCGGTAAAAAAATGCTACTCATAGAAACCTTGCAATATTTTATTGCACATGACTTTCTTCAAGATAATAAAATGCAGCAAAGCGCTGCAAAATGAAAGTAGAGACAAAGTGAAACAAAGAAAAGAGCACATCAATGTTTGATTGGCGCCAACAGAACGGTTTGCCAACAAATCAAATTTTCGCTTTTCAAATGGTAAAATTCAACACAACAATGAAATTTAAAAAATTGAAAATGTTGGAAATGAGGGCGCTAAGACGGAACGCAACGTACAATCGTTCAAAAGGAGGATTTTCACACAGAATTTTGCATAAATCCATGTGAAAAATTACGATCGAAAAGTACGTGTCGAGACTATTTGTATAAATTTGTGGCTTGGGTGCTAACAAGGGACATGCACGAAGTGACGCTTGAATTTTTCAAAAAGTCCTATATATTCTGAAACAGCATACCTGATAACCTTTTAGAAATAACAAAATTAGCTGCTATAACTCTAATTTTGAGAAGATAAAAAATATACACTACTATATAAGTAAAAATGATCCCTTAAATCAAAAAGCAATTTGGCTTAGTGGATTGATTGCAGGTCAATGACTTGACGGGCCAGGGTTCGACTCCTTTTGCTGTCCAAAAGTTTTTGCCTTTTCTTAAAAATTTTTTATCTTAGGATTAGAGTTATATCAACAGTTCATTTCTAACCTTTTTTTAAATATCTTTCTAAAAAACCATTTTACAGGTCTGAATTGCGTAATTATTTTCTAAAGCTTCTAAAATGGTAATAAAGCAGTGGGCATTATCTGATTTCGATATTGGTCGCCCTCTTGGCAAAGGAAAATTCGGAAATGTCTATCTCGCTAGGGAGAAAGAAAAGGGTATTGTTGTCGCTCTTAAGGTATTGTTCTCACTTTCTTTTTTTATCTCCATTTTTGCAGATTCTATTCAAATCGCAATTAGTGAAGTCAAATGTAGAGCATCAACTGATCCGTGAGATTGAAATTCAAGCGCATTTGAGGTTTGTAAAGTGGCTGGAAAAAATGTTTCAAGTTGATATTTTTAGTCATCCGAATATTCTCCGAATGTACAACTATTTTCACGATGAAAAGAAGATCATCTTGATTTTGGAATATGCACTTGGTGGGGAGTTGTTTAAAGAACTTCAGCGAAAAAAGCGTTTTGATGAGCCAACTTCGGCAAAGGTTAGGGGAGAAAAAATCGAATTTTCAACTCAAAAAATTTTTTGTGCACTATTTTGTTTTTTCTTCAAAGTTCTACTTTTAGTACATCTTCCAAGTCTCAGACGCGTTGAACTATTGCCACAGCAAGAAAGTAATCCACCGAGATATCAAGCCAGAAAACATCCTGATTGGATCAAATGGAGAAGTCAAGATCGCAGATTTTGGCTGGTCAGTTCATGCTGGAAAATCGAGGTGCGATAGATTTTTATGTATGCAAAATGTAGAATTTCAATTTTTAAGACGTGAGACAATGTGTGGTACGCTGGACTATCTACCACCGGAGATGATTACCCGTGCGAAATATGACGAAGCTGTTGACTACTGGTCGGTTGGCGTTCTCTGCTATGAATTTT
This sequence comes from Acrobeloides nanus, assembly GCA_900406225.1. Lineage (NCBI taxonomy): Eukaryota > Metazoa > Nematoda > Chromadorea > Rhabditida > Cephalobidae > Acrobeloides > Acrobeloides nanus. The sequence continues at coordinate 41,328 of OZJO01000296.1, forward strand.
TGGTCGGCAAGCCACCATTCGAGACCAAGACCAAGGAGGATACATACAAGCGCATTCGTAACATCAGCTACGTTTTTCCGAGCTTTGTTAGCGCTGGAGCTAGGGATCTCATTGGCAAGGTGAATAAAATTTGTGCAGAGTGAGAGTTTTTTTAACCGTACTTTTGCGTTTTTTGGTGAAAAATTTTCAAAAATACCTATAAGGGGTATTTTTATGCGATTTTTGAAAAAAAATTTTGAAAAATTTTTGCCAAAAAACGCAAAAATACTGTTTTTTGCTCACCCTGTACTAGAAAGTCCATTTTATAATTAACATTGAACTCGAAAATCTATTTTTGAGCTCAAAATTTTTTATGCAGCGTTTTGACCCTTAACTTTTCAGCTCTTAGTCCGCGATCCGAAACAGCGCATCAACTTGGTCCAAGTCATGGAACATCACTGGGTAATGAGCCACGTCAGGCGCGAAGCGATTGATCGCGCCAGCCAAAGTTCTGATCCAAATGAGAACGAAGAAGACCAGTTCGAAGAATGAACGCTGAATCAAAAACTCCACATTTCTGTTGTATATAAAAATTGTCTGGGAATTTTTGGGTTTTAATTTTATGACTTGATTGTTAGTTCGTAAATTTTATTTCTGTATAAATTGTATTTCTGTAATAAATTTTTTGATCATGTTTGATTTTATATTGTTAAATGCAAAAATATGGTTTTTTAAATCCGTGAATATTTTTGTACGAATTTTTGTTCTTGTTTAATGATCACGTGTTTCGAATAGCCTTATTCGTATTCGAAATCATTTGAATATTCATATTCAAAATCATTTCGAATAGCCCTATTCGTAATCGTTATTCGTATTCGAATNTAATGATCACGTGTTTCGAATAGCCTTATTCGTATTCGAAATCATTTGAATATTCATATTCAAAATCATTTCGAATAGCCCTATTCGTAATCGTTATTCGTATTCGAATACATCACTGTACGTGCCTGTCAAAAATCGTTATTTTTGGGTTTTTTGAGTATAGAAAATTGACCAAAATTCCAGCTACCCACAGATTTTAAAAAATCTATATTTTTAGCATGGTAGGAACACGCAAAAAGAAAGTAAAAGGAATTAAGCTTGATCCTGAAGATGTTGGTTTTGACTACCAAACAAATTCCAGGTAACTAGATTTCAAAAAATTTCTAACCCATCGAATTTTTTAGCTCTCTTGAACCTAAATACGTTAACACAAAATATGGTCCAAAAATGGTTGCCGGATATGTCTCGAGTGGAGAATTGAATAAAAGCAATGCTCCGATTTTGACCAAATTTCCTATCTTAGGCGATTTATTCTTGTAAGCTGAGAAATTTTTGGAGCTGCAAAAATATCAAACTTTCAGAATATTCCGATCTGATTATGTGTTGAACGAGATGGTCCCATTTGCCGATCTAAAAAATTTCCTAAAGGAGAGGATTGATAAGGATTCTGCAAATGCTCAAGTGTTATACCACTTTTTGGCCAGAGATCAGGATTTGATGGAGGCTGTGAATGAATTTCAGTATATAACGATGCATCAGCAAGGAGATGAATATTTTGTAAAGAAAATGGTATTGTCCGAGGCCTGTCAAATGAATCGAAAGTGAAAAATGGCCAAAAAACTGCAAAATTTTGAATAACTAAAAAAATTTAAATACTTGTCCGATAGACTAATGTTGGAAATGTATTCAATTTTTATTTCCCCAAGCATTTTTCATGTTTTACTCATACCATAAAAAGCTATTCAAAGATTTGCAGTTTTTGGCCATTTCTCATTTTACGGTTTATTAGATAGGCCCCTGGTGTTAATTTTTCTGATTAGGTTTGAAATTTTTAGCCGATGCCGGATGATACTTTTTAAGCCGATTCCTGTCTAAGAATCTGATGATTTCGTGAAAAGAAGCACAAATATGAGTTAATATTGTGTATATTTACATCTTAACCAATTTTTTTCTGTACACTGTTTTTTATATATAGGTTATTTATTATTGTTTTATTTGGCTGTGTATTATATTTATATCTCCTTATGTTTTTATTCAAATAAAGTTATAACTGGAGGCGTGGCAGTAGTGCTGGGCAGAAACCGAAAAGGGCCGAGGCCCTGAGCCCGGCCCCCATGGGGGCTCAGGGCCCGCAATGGGGCCCTGGGGGCTTGAGCCCCGGGCCCCTTCGGGGGTCCTTGGGGGCCCATTTTCGGTCTTTGGTGCTGGGACGAAATCGCAATCTTCGAAACGAAATTTTCGAGTTTCAAAATTCGTGAAATCGGAATCGAAATTTAATAAAAATTTTCACCAACAAATGTTCCTTTTTCAACAAAAATAGCTATTTATTAGCAAATAATACAATTTTGTTTGTTTAATTTTTATCAAAAAAATTTCAATTTTTGGTTGTTTTTGGTAAAATTTTTCAATTTTCTGACAAAAAAAAAATCAAAATGCAATTTTTGAGAAAAAATTCAAATAAACGTGAAAAAAGTAATAGTGCCCAAATTTCAGATGCTGCGAGAATGTGCATACGCCACTGACCATAGTCGCTCATCTTGACCAACTTTTTCTCGAAAGCTATAGCTGTCATCAAAGATCCGTCGTGTGCTCAGAAAATTTGCTTTGATGCTAGTAAAAATGTCAACCTCCGATTATTGTATACTTAAAAGAACTCTTCCCACTATTTTCGTGTGCTAAAACTTGACGGAAAGTTGTTCGACATTTTATATTTTTCTGCTATAACATTTGAAAAAATGCTCGTTTCTATAATAAATTTTTATTTTTTCCTAATGTTTGATCTAATTTTTGCTCAAGATCCTCGAGTTAATATCCAAGTATGGGGGGTTTGAAAATTTTTTCATTTTTAATTTTCTTAGGACCTTCTCATAATGTCCGGTCAAAATCCAGAGGATTTTATGGGTCCTCGACACCCACAGTCAAATTATAGACGTGGTGGATCTTCACTAGATTATGAACTAGGCGAGCATAGACCAACTCCGATTGGAGGTCCATCTATACAGCCGCACGAAAACGGCATGGTGGTTCATGAAAAGACTATAGATACCTTATTGACTTTTGTCAAAGGTGTTATACTATGTGGTGGTGAAGGATGGTGTGGAAATCGATGGTGAGCATGAGAAAGTGGAGTATCTGGCTCTGAAGTTCAGCGAGGGGGGGTCGATTTTTCGGGAAACCTATTTTTCTGAAAATTTGGAGGAGTTATAGAGAAATCCCCAAGATTTTATTGGAGAGGGGGTACAAGGTGTTCCAAAAAACCGCCATTTAGTCATTTTTGGCGGAAAATTTTTTCTCCCAAAATGACTTTAGGGGTATTTTTATGCAAAAAATCGATTGCGCGCATTCCCGAAGTGTAAAAACTTTTGTTTGACCCTTAAAAATCAGCAAAAAATTCGAAAAAAACTACCTTGTATTATCTATACATCCAATATTTTTTAGCTGCCCTGAAAGCATACCCACATCTTCTCATGGTAATTCCCCTCCTCCCTACCAATATCGTCCGGGAAAAGGCACACCAGATGTCCGAAGAACCCCACAAATTTGTTACCCCGTATGTCAGCCAACTTGTACTGCGAAATGTATTGAAGCAGCCAGAATTTTGGTATACTCATCCCAAAATCTGGTCTGAAATCAATCTTTTTGGAATTTTAGATGGAGACGAAAAACCAAAATTCCATGGGTATCTCAGGATTGGAAACAGAAGACGGGAAATCTTTAATGGCTTCAATTCCCTTGTGCAGACCAGCTTGTATGCCAAAATGTGAAGAGAATTGTTTGAAGAAAAAGCAAAAACCTATGAAGGTTACTTGTAGGCCAGGTAGACTAGAAAGAAAAAACAGTTTTTTTTAAAAATTTCTCGGCGAGGTAAAAGTTTTGCGCGATAGTTTTATATAGTTTTCCACGCCAAATTTTATGACGAATCTAACNAAACAGTTTTTTTTAAAAATTTCTCGGCGAGGTAAAAGTTTTGCGCGATAGTTTTATATAGTTTTCCACGCCAAATTTTATGACGAATCTAACTTTTTTGTGAAACTTTAACTGAAAACAATAATCCGGAAAAACGTTTTTTAAAGTTATCCTAGCGTATGAAACAAACACAAAGGTGCGCAGCCCGAGGTCGGTGCGAAATTTTGCCAAAAAAATCACCTAATTTCAGCCTGTATGCCAGATTGTACTCCAAGCTGTGTCGCCTCTCCACCACTTATGGTTCCTTGTGCCACTTCTTCGTCTACCATCAAGGGGTGTGCCTGTCCGCCAGGCTATGTGCAGTGTTCGAATTTCACTTGTTGTATGAGATATCGAACAATGGCCGTGCGCTATAGGAAATTGCTTCCGGGTTATCTATATGCGGATAATGCTACGTCGTTGATTTATGGTGCTTCAAGTATTTCTGAACTTAAAGGTTCAGTATACAGACAAAAGTGTGTTATTTAATTTTCAGAAAATTTAAATCATTTGAACATTTTTTGCAAAAGAATCTATATGTGAAACTTTTTCCTCATTGATATAAACTCGAGTGAAATTGGAAATTTTTGAATGTGTATTGAAACGAAAACATTGGACTTTCGTTTCAATACACATTCAAAAATTTTCAACTTCATTCGTGTTTATATCAATGAGGAAAAAGTTTCACATATAGGTTCTTTTGCAAAAATGCTCAAAATGATTTAAATTTTCTGAAAATTAGCAAAAAATAACACAACTTTTGTCTAAGTGTACTGAACCTTTAACCTAGTAAAGGATATGGCTCTAGCCTGCTGTTGACCTCCCTCCAGGGGTGTCAAATTTTGAAATTCGCATAATTGATCGAGTTCAAGTTGGACCGTAAAAGTAACGAATTTTCAACAANAAAGGGTATGGCTCTGGCCTGCTGTTGACCTCCCCCCAGGGGTGTCAAATTTTGAAATTCGCATAATTGATCGAGTTCAAGTTGGACCGTAAAAGTAACGAATTTTCAACAAGTTTCTTCACAAACCCCGGGGTTTGTGAAGAAACTTATTGAAAATTGGTTGCTTTTACTGTACAACTTGAACTCAATTAATCATGCGAATTTCAAAATCTAGCATCCCTGCCCCCCCCCCAAATTTTTGGGTGGATCCAAAACTTGATGCTGTACCCCCCACTCAATTTTGAAGTTGGGAGTTCCACTACCATTTTCATGCTCAGATTCCAATCCCATTTTTAGGTTCAAATATCTCCTCTACACCTCAAAATTCAACCCTAGATAATCAATTCTTGACATCTGTGAACATGACTCTAAGTCAAAATGGAACCACTGAAAAAGAAGACATGGAGTATATCATAAATTACGACTATGACCTGGATGCTAAGCCCATAGATAAGAGCAGATTGGGAGAGGAACAAAAAGGAAGCAAAGGTGTCTTTGCGATAATTACCTCAATTACAAACGATCCAATAGATTTTGAAGAAAAAGTTGATGAAATTGTTGTACCGTGATGTGTTATTTTGTGAATTATATGCACAAATATCTGTTTGATAAAAAATTTTTAGACAAATATTCAACAAAAAAATTCAAAATCCTGAGGGCACTCNATGTGTTATTTTGTGAATTATATGCACAAATATCTGTTTGATAAAAAATTTTTAGACAAATATTCAACAAAAAAATTCAAAATCCTGAGGGCACTCTTTCAGTTTAAATGACCAGTTCAATGGGAAAAAGGGCGCCGGACTGTTTGGGGACGGACATGCGGGGACGAAATTTAGGTTCTTTTTTTAAAATAGTTGTTCAGCATAAAATTCCCTGTCGATTAATGCTATTTTTTCACGATTTTTCCGCAAAAATTCAAAAAAGTTTGATTATTACAACGAAAACATGTACACGAATTCATATTTTCAAATGCATTTATCTCGATGGAGAAAACGATTCAGATGATGCCGTAAAAACAAAAAATGCTCAATTTTTCATGATCTTTCCGAATATATCATTTGTTCATATGATTGTAACTGAGTGGCCTGATCCTTTAAAAAAATCGAAAATTGCATCAAACATTTCAATTTTTTTGGAGCCAGAAAAATCTTTTACAAAAAACTAATTTATTTTTTGAATTCAGCGCTTAGAAAAATTGCCTTATACCAAAAATTAAAAAAAAGTCAATTTTAGAGTCGGGGATCGAACCAGCGATTGTTTTATTCAAGTTTCGACACTCATGCCACTCGATCATGAACTCAAAAAATTGTACACATTCGGTCACCATGAATTAGCTTCAAAAATTTTTTTAATCCGAAATTTCACTCGATTTTCATGATCTACTTAATCACCGTCCGATCAAGAATGCACATCGATTAACAGCTTTTCAATCACTTGACTCTCTTAACTCGTTAGTTTTTTTATATCGCTGGTGTGGATCCCAAGACTGGTCGTTTGATTTATGTTCAGTTACATCCATCGGAATCCATTCAGCTATCCCTTATCAACGGCTAGTTTATAACTTTCCAGAGTTTATGTGCTGAAACGATTACGTCATTCCCGAGAGGCTTGAGATTTTTCCAGCCAAAAGATTAACACAAGTTATAAAAATCATGTTTATTTTGATGTTAAAAAAAATCGATTATAGGCTAAAAATTCTATATATGAGGCTAAAAAATAGATTTTTCCAAAAAATTTTTTTCAAAATGTCCATTTTTTGTTTTTCATAAAATCATTTTTAAATGCTGACACCATTACAGAGATTACTTCTGCAGTAACATTTTCGCTGAGTTTTGTCCAACGGAACACAACCTGTTTGTGTGGTGACATCTCCTTCACAACCACGCTTCGAAACCGTTCCATTTTTGTACTTGTATGTAACACATGAATTCCCTGGAGTAGGTCCGATACAATGTTCCATATCGCCATTGCTGTCACAATTGTCGAATTGTTCACGATCACATTTATAGCACCTGTACATCACCTGTAAAGTTTTTAAACTATCACAAGTTCGATTCCCGCGTCAGATGAATTTTTTCATTTTTTTGAAAACGGATGTTTTTCAACGCCGTTTTCGGGTTCCTCGCATCAAAATACCCCTATATGTTGGAAGTAATCCATTTTCGAAAAATCAAAAAAAATTCGGCCGACACAGAATCGAACCGGATCCTTTTGGTTCAAACGCTAGCGCGTTACCACTTTACCAGCGTGACATCTCATAAATACCATGATATGGCACTTGTTCAACTCATCTTTACGAGCTTGTTCACATAGCTTAATTTTTATCGCTCATGTGCGCGAAAAAATTTCATTCTGGTCTGCCATGAGAAATCAAGATTAAAAATTTTTTTCGGATACCCGCACATAGAAAAGATATCCATTAAAGGTACAGTGCCACAATAGGATTTTTCTGATTTTCAGGTAAAAATAGGGTATGTTCTAAAAAAATCACGAAAATGAAGTAAAAAAGTGTGAATATTTCCACAGTCTGTATTTTGATATAAAAACTATTACCCCATCGATGGATACCCATGTTGTTAAAATCATACATAGCAAAAATAAAGATAGGTGCATTCTAGTCATTATGATAAAAACCAATTGATCAGCTTAGTTCCGTCGAATAAAAGAAGTCAAGACAACGAGTTAAAACAAGATAGATGTTTCTTTCTGTTATCTCTTTTTTTATTGGATTGAGCAAAGTCTAGGGGAGTAAGTAGATTACTAGAGAAATAGATTGGACCAGAGAAAGTCTAGAGAAGTACGAATGTGTTGTTCATAGGGCTAGCAGACAAATGACAAGTAGACATTTGACAAGAGTTTTTTTTACTGAGGGGTGACATTTGACAAGTACAAACTACAAAAAAAATCTGAAGGGCGAGGGTTCGATCCCGGAGGTCGAAATCAGAAATATCATAATTTTTTTTTTGATTTCGACCTCCGGGATCGAATCCTCGCCCTTAAGATTTTGTTGAAAATTTTTATTTTTTCAAAATTTATTAAGTTTGAAATTTTTTATTTTTTCAAAATTTAACACAAAATCATGGGTATTCTACCCAAAAACGATATGATGTTTTGGAGTGAAATTGAAAGATTTTCGAAAAAATTCCTATAGTTAAATGATGGATTTGACATACAAGACTAGACAATAAACGAAAACATCGTTTGGCATATTATAATACAAAAGAAGTAAACGGCGAGAACATTTGAAGAATTCAAAAATTGAGCACAATAAGAAAAACAAGCTGAAAATAAGACAAACAAATCAGTTCCGATAACAAATACAATGGAGGCAAAATTGGATTCTCAGAGTGAAAAATGGGTTGATTATAGTGATAAAATTCGATTTTCATGGAGCAAAAATGGTGTTGGATCTATTTTTTAGGTCAAAAATTGATGTTAAGTGCAAAATTAATGGATCCAAACATTTTTGGCGAATTTTTTAGACCCATTTTTGGGTCCAAAATCAATTTATGACGTCAAAAATTTGGCCAAAAATTCAATTTTTGGGCCCAAAAATCGAATTTTTTGGCCAAATTTTTGACGTCATAAATTGATTTTGGACCCAAAAATGGGTCTAAAAAATTCGCCAAAATATCACATAAACAATCGACACAACCCATTTTTATACGACACAAAAAATAGTCGGAATACATAAATTTTTGGAGATTTTCTAGAGTTCCAAAAAATAATATGGTAGGAGACATAACTTCATTGGAAAATTGAGATTTCTCTATTTCTTCTCTCTTCTCAGCATATCTTCTCGGCGAGCTTGCAAAATCGGTTCCAAGTACTGGAAATATAGTTCACCAATCATTCTTACGGCATCGTGATCTTTCGCTATAAATTTGAAAAATTAGTTGTAAAAAAATAATTTTTGTACTAAATTCAATTTTTTGGTCAAGCCAATAGCGTAGTCAAGGAGGTGCAGATCATATTCAGGGGGTGGACCGTAGTGATGGATCGAAATCTGTTCTCAAAATTTTTTCTTTAGGTTTTTATGAAAAATGTCAAAAACAAAAATACCACAGAAATTGATTCTACATTTTTTTATACATAAGTTACACAGTAGCATATCCAGGGGGCGGGCCCCGAAATCCAAAAAATGAAAATTTTTTCCTAATGCTTCCCCGCCCTTATGTTTTTGCCCAAAATTTTTTTCAAAAAGCCTAATGGTCTTTCCTTATGATTTTTCATCAAAATGTTTCAAAATTTCATCAAAAATCGTGAATACCTGAGCATTTTCAACATAAAAACGGCCACTTTCAAAAAAATTTCGCGCTGTTATTTGCTGGAACTTCAAGAACCCAAATAAAATTTTTTTCAAAAAACAATATAAGGGGACCAAGGCAATTTTTTCGATTTTGGAAGGGGATTGCAAAAAAATCATAAGGAGGGACTCTTATGTTTTTGGGCCCCGCGAAATTTTTTTCTGGATACGCTACTGAAGTTACACGATATATAATACATAACATAACTAAGCCCTACAAGATTTGAGGCCAATAGATTCACGTCGCTTGTTCTGAAGCAACTCGATTCGATTAAAGACCTCCAATGGGTTAGCCGTGTCAATTTCAGGCAAATCACAATATTCACATTCAAAAAATCGGTTTCCACAAAACTTGGTGAGCCTAGACGGGGCATTAGGATAATTTTTATCACTCGTATTATAGGTTGCGGCAGTCACATCCGTTTTTATGCTACACCGTGATCTCACATCGGCTGGTCTAGACCATTCATCCTCAGGGGTCCAATCAGCAGGAGTTACTTTTGGCTGAAAAAAAAGCAAATTAGTGCAACAAAACTTAAGCGGCTAACCTTTTCCTTCTCTTCTTTTTCTTGAACTTCCCGTATAGCTTTCACGGTTTCATCCACTGTTGTAACTTTGGGCTGAAAAAGTGCTAAACTAGGCACACCAGAAAAATTTTAGATACAAAAAATCAAAATTACAGGATGAGCCAAAAAACCGTACTTTTGCGTTTTTTAGCGAAAAATTTTCAAAAATCACCTATAAGGGGTATTTTCGTGCGAGAAATCAATTGCACGCATCGAAAAACCTTGAAAACGCATCCTAGTCTATGAAATATACAATTTTCGGAATTAACACCGAATATTGGGGTCTCAGCGATCCAAAGAACGTATAGTGCCTGACAATTTGATATTTCATGGGCTGGAAAGCGTTTTCAAGGTTTTTCGATGCGTACAATCGATTTCTCGCATGAAAATACCCCTTATAGATGATTTTTGAAAAATTTTCACCAACAACAAAACGCAAAAGTACGGTTTTTTAGCTTATCTCGTAGACAAAAAATCAATTTTTTGCCATTTTTGTGTTTTTACATAACGCCACACCTTATCCTTACTGGCTTCCAACATTGCCTTTAACCACGGATCAAATGAGCCAATCCCACGACGATCATTGCGAAAGTCAACATAAATAGGCTCGAGAATCCCCTGATTTTTGGCACCAAGACCTTTTCCCGGTTCAAAACCCATTTTCCTCATCATGTTCGCCACCACTCCATTTTTTCCGCAGGTTTTCTCAAAATCTTCCAAATCTCGTAAGTAATCCGACTGTGCCTTATTCATGACGCTTAAAAAATGAAAAAATAGATGTCACAAAAATGGTATAAGGTAACCCACCAAAAATTTTACAATTTTTGTTGAAAAAAATGAAAATTTTGGTCACGACAATTCCTATTTCTCTCCAGCAAAAAAAGGTTCAAAATGATCGATTTTTCGACAAAAATGCCAAAATTTTGGCATTATTACTTTTTCCAACTTTTTGTTTCTCCAACCTACTTTTTTCAACCATACTTTCTCAAACTTTTACTTGATTTTGACTTATTTTCACAAAAAATTTCCATTTTCACAAAAATTCCCCTTTTTTCAGCAATCGAAATTTTCTGAGCATTCTCAGCTTTAAAAAAATAAGCATTTTCAAAAAAAGTTGGAGAAAGTAGGTTGGAAAAAATAATAATGCGAAAATTTTCCACTTTTTCATAAAAAAATGTTAATTTTTTGGATGGCCCATCTAAGTCATAAAAGAACCAAAAAATTCATCAGCGAAAAAAGTTCAATAAGTTAGTCAAAAGTTGAAAAAATTAATGAATCTTATTAATAATTAATTTATATGTTTCATAAGTCACAGTTATACAACCAATTACGATCTATGTAGATATAACACAGAAATATAGCTCAATAAATAAAATATAACAAGGCAGTTCTATCCTGCACAAGTATTCCAGATTGGATTCCACTTTTCTGATCACATTCCTTATTGAGAGAGTCGCATAGACTTCTGGGCTTCGTATCAGTCGCTTGAACTGGCGCAGAGATCGTAGCGACTTCGGCTGGGAGTTCGTTCCAGATATGCTTGACAGAGTTCATGGAGCTGCTTCGAGTGATGTGGCTGGCAGGACGAGCCACAATCCATGACCAGTTCTTGCGCTTCGACGGAGGTCCAGGGAGCTTTTCAACATGAAGGCATTATCGGGTATCTGTCGTCTGCCATTTGCATAATGGTGGGCAAGTACAGTGCGTTTCTCCATGGCAGTTGACTTAATGGGATCCAGTTTAGATTGTCTAAAAGCGAAGTGTAGTGGGTAGAGAAACGGAAGTCATTTCTGGCAAGTCTAGCGGCGAACTTCTTGACCCTTTCGATCGAATTCTGGAGCACAACTTGGGAAGGGTACCAGGCTTCCATGGCATAGGTCAGGAATCGTTGACTGGTACAGCTTTGTGAAGACGTGTTTTGGTGCCCATTTGAGAATCGTCCTGCAGAGCGCTCCAAGGGTTTGTTTGCACTTCATTGTGATTCTGGCCACGTGATTTCTGTAGCAGAGCTTGGGATCTAGATCGATTCTGAGATAGCGAAATTGGTCGACACGTTCGATTTCTTCTCTGTGGGTGGTGAGTAGTACCACCTTTTCGCCTCCTGTACAAGACCTAAAGTTCATTGGCAAAATTCCTAGAGCCAAAAGGTCAAATATTTGACAGAGTAGTTGGTCTTACCATTCCCTTTAAAAGACGCGATTTTTGACATTTTTCAAAGTCTCATATATTGGCATAGGAAGCGTTTTGAGCAAAACCGCTCCGTACAGAGTTTGTACCATGTCTGAGGAACAAAATAAAAAAAGAATTTCTGAAAAAGCGTTTAGTATATACGAGAAAATGATTTTTGAAGTTGAATGTGTATATTAAAAGTTGTTAACATAGGTGTTTTTGAAGACTCCATATCTCGAACCAGATAAATCGCCAGGAAATTGTTAATATCTCATTTTTTAGCACGTCAGAGGCAAAAAGCAAAGAATTATTGGAATTGGATTTGCTGGTGGGGAGATATAGCCCTATATACATAGGTCACTATAGCCAAAAAATCGGCTATGGCCTGGGGGTGTCAGGAGGGTGGCACACCAAAACTTTTTGCATTCTTGTAAAGAAGTCGACCATGCTGAACAACTTCCCGCAAGAAAAAAATTCTACCATTTTTGTTCAATTTCTCGGACAAATTTACTCAGGATCGCGCTGCCGTGGGGAATGCTCGCAATTGATTCCCCACATCGAATTACCCCAAATAGTGTCATTTTTAGGATAATTCATGAATAAATGGTAAAATTGGACTTTTTCGTCAGGGAGGGGACGTTAAATCGAGGTTTGACTGTATCGTATTTTAAATAATTTTAAAACTAAAAAAACTATGTTGTAGTCATTTGTGTTAAATTTATGCATTACAGGGTGCATCAAAATTATCCGGATTTTTCTCATTTTTTCAACAATATTTATTCATTTTTCATCAGAATTTGTCGATGTCGACCTCGGGAAAAACGTCGGTAAAGGGCTTGGGCACGCTGAAGGCGCTTTAGCTTTGCCTGCGCATTCAATTTTTGTCGCTTCTGAAACTTGAACGGCTTCAAATTCAAGTCTTTTTTCAAGATTCGTCTTGCGCTTGCTTCAGACACATCCAGCTTCTTAGCCAATTTTCGGATTGAGTTTGCTCGGGTTATGGGGTTTCGCTTGATCATTCCTTCAGCGCACTGGACGTTCTTTCGGCTTCTTGCAGTTTTCTTTCGACCTCTTCCCTTCCGGTCTTCATTGTTTCCAGTTTCTTATATTGTTTGATGGCATCGTTGACAGTGCTCGTTGATATTCCAAGAAATTCTGCAATTTCGACCTGTTTTTTGCCACGCTTATGCGCACGAATAATAGTATCTCTCAAAATTTTCAAGCTTTTCATTTTATCACTATAAAAAAATATAATAATTATAAAAGACGTGAAAATAAAAAAAATCCGGATAATTTTGACGCACCCTGTACACGAAAAAGGCACAATATATGCTTTGTTTACTGATTCATTCAACACTACCATCAAACTAGAATGCATGTTATGACATCAGAAACAAACATTACTCATGTATACGTACTAAATACTTATTTCAATATGAGATTTTATATTTTACAATAAAACTTGGCCTCTGTTTGGTTCAAATGCTATCTATACTATGCAATCTATTGTATGCAATATTTACAAAGGCTATTCTAACCAGCATTTGATCTTTGAGGCAGTTGGAAAAGTCTGTATAAATGTTGGTAATGAACCAAACTATTAGTACTTCGACAAAATTTGTTGTTATTAAGCCC
>OZJO01000297.1:0-22867 GCA_900406225.1 Acrobeloides nanus
TAAATGACACGAAGAGACATCAAGCTGTGTGTGGAGGGGTAGAAGGGAGAAATCTGATCTCGAGAATATAGAGAAAATTCGCTAACAATTAATGCATATGAAAATTTGAGAAAAAATCATTGAAATATCAAAATTTGAGAAACATTTTTGATACTTCAATGATTTTCGCCCACTTTTATTCAACATTCAAAAACCAAATTTTATTCAACTTTTCAAAATTCATGTTTACACAAGGAAAAAATACTAAAAAAAATTGAAAAATTCATCAAAAATTGAAAGAATCGTAAAAAAATCCTTTAAAAATAAAAAAATTCGCCAAATTTGAAAAATTATATTTGCATTTAACAAATACGGTCTCATCAATTTCTACAATCTTTCATCCTCCAATCTTTATCGGATTTCTAATAAGATAACCTTCACAGACACCACAGAAAAAATTAAACCAACCTTCTATTTTTTCCTTCACCCTCCAATCTTTATCGGGTTTCTAATAGGATAACCTTCACAGACACCACAGAAAAAATTAAACCAATCTTCTATTTTTCTTTCACCCTCCAATCTTTATCGGGTTTCTAACAAGATAATTTTCACAAACGCCACGGAAAAAGTTAAACCAATCGACTATCGTTTTGTTTGACAAAGCGGTCCCATCTTCTCTAGTCATTTCATGCATTATTTTCTCGTAAATGAGACATAAAAATAATGAATTCTTTTAAATTCCATTATTTTTACTCTTTTAAACAAATCTTGATACCGTATTTACTCTAATAGAAGCACCCCCTAACTTCCAACTTCTAAGCTAGAAGAAAATCTACAGGTTTCCATAAAAAGTGATGTTTGCAAAAGTTGTAGAGCATACCTTTCTCTACAACGTTTGTGAACATCTCTTTTCATGAAAAGCTGTAGATTTTCTTCTAGAGAGCTTAGAAGTTTGAAGTTAGTGGGTGCTTCTATTAGAGTAAATATGGTATTTTAAGTTAGTAGTCGCACCAGTTTCTGAATCCACGAAATTCTCCAAATGTTTTATAACATGGTGTGTAGCCTTTTGGAAGTTTACTGATTCGTCGATATGCAGCCCATCCGTCCGAGATTATGATCGTATCAAGCAAAATATACTTTTGAATGATGGGCAAAAGAATTCCGATCCCGTTTTTATGATCCCGATGAAAAAATCCCAACGCTATTTAAAATTATTGAAAGCTAGGATATGACACCAACTCAAACCAACCAAACAAAAAAATTATGCAAATTATAGGGTGGCTATAAAAAAGTGGATTTTTGATATTTTTCGACCAAATTTTCAAAAAAATTTATTCTAAAATAACCCTATGGGGGTTTTTATATGCGAGAAATCGATTGCGCGCATTGAAAAATCTTGAAAACGCTTCCCTGATCCCAAATCAGCCCAAAAAATCAATAAAATCGCAAAAATCCGGTTTTTTAGGCTGATTTGGGATTAGGGACGCATTTTCAAGATTTTCTAATGCGCTCAATCGATTCCTCGCATAGAAAAACCCCACAGGGTTATTTTAGAAAAAATATATAATTTTTTGGCGAAAATTTGGTCAAAAAATTGCAAAAAATCCATTTTTTAGTCACACTATACAAAAATTCAACAAAAACTACTTTTATTAAAAGAAGTACATGCTACCAAAACATGTATCAAAAATGGTAAGACTGAAAAGAATCCAAAAATATACCAAAAGTGCCACACAGGATGTATATCGACAGTAAATTTCAGCAAAATCAGACATGCTATGGTGTGACAAAACAAAGTAAAAATGGAAATTGGAATAGGTGGGATTTGACGAAAATTGAGCAAGATTTCAATAATGATCAAAAGTAATGAGATACCAAGATTAATGCTAAATGAAACATCCAAGTCATCATATTCTTCTTGATTGGATTTTCCTGGTGGTAAGGATGAAAGGACATAGTCTTCCTTAAAAAGTAATGATTATGAAGGTCAAACAACAAAAACTGTTTTTCACCAAAAATTTTTCATAGACGGCAATAAAACAGAAGGGTTTACACAAGAAACTCCAACTCCTCACTTTGGTTTTCTCTCATTGATAAATTTGCCTATGACCAGCATACGTGTACACCCCCCCCCCTAATTTCGGAGGGGGTTTTGGAAAAATTTCCATTTTCTTCTCGGAAATTAAACATTTTTTCAGGTTTGGGGATGAAAGTTCTCCTGGTTCCTCTCCCATAATTACGGCGCTACCTATTCCATTATCCAATTTCCACTTACTCTAACCCATAATAAACAAAAAATCATTGATGCATGAGCCATGGCAGCTAAAAATTGACTTGTCATAGCATCCAGAAATATACCCATGAATCAAAACTTTCAATTATAATCAATACTAAATTTAAAAAGTAAATATAAATTAGCGATTTTTGGATCGAAATAATGAGCTCAAAATAATTTATGTGCGTTCAAAATTTTGAAGCTACTATACAATAGGGGGGAGGCCACCCAGGTGAAAAAATTTTCAAATTTTTTTTCTGAAAATGACTCCTCTAGGGGTAAAAACATGCGGCGAATTTGAATTTGACATTTTCAAAGCGAAAAAACGGAAGCAAGTTTCCCTGACTGCCGTTTAACGTTGACTAAACTCGGCAAAAAAATTTTGGATCTACTTTTAGGCTAGGGAGACCCTGTCAACATGGCCTCAAAACTTATGTTAAAAATTTTGTTCGAAAATGCACTTTTTAGGGGTAATTTTAGATGAGAAACACGATTCTGATGTTATTTTCACGCCAAATACTTCAGAAATTGTGAAAAAATAGACAAATTTATATATCAAGAAAATAACTCAAAAACAGATGATCACCATAAGGGCATTTTTTCGCTCTATGAAGCAAACCAATATTTTTTAACCATTCCTCAAACTCGTCGTCAGGTAATCTCAACTTTTCATGAAGCTCTTTTAGACCAAACCCATTCTCAGATTTCAAGATTTTTTCTCAAGGATTCGCCATTTTTAGCTAAAATATATAACTAAAATACAAAAGTTGATCAAAACGTCATCTTCAAAAAACACTCATTTTACACTTCCTAAAGCATTTGACGTGAAAATAACATCAGAATCGTGTTTCTCATGTAAAATTACCCGTAGAAAGCGCATTTCCGAACAAAATTTTTGAATTGTTAACATAAATTTTGAGATCATGTTGACTGGGTCTCCCCAGCCGAAGTAGCTCCAAAATTGTTTTATTTTCTTCCGAAAATTACCCTTTAAGGGGTAATTTTATGCGAAAAATCGATTGCGCGCACTCCCACAACCTGAAAACCGCAGGAAAATCGTTAAAATTGGATTTTCTCGAGAAATGAACGATTTGGAGCTCGCAATCAAGTGTTCTTCAACTTCTGGACTCAAGTGTCAGCTTTCTACCCATGCCATCCGTGAATAAGCCAGGTGAAAGTGATGGTTTTCTTATCCCAACGGCCCTCTTTAGGGCCACAATATTAACAAAAATCACATGCGTAACTTAAAAAAATTTTTAAATTAATTTCCAGCATCTTTTCTAAGCTTTCAAGCCAAAATAAAAACGCTAACATTTTCCATTTCTCGAGACAATTGAATTTTCATGATTTTTCTACGGTTTTCAGGTTGCGGGAGTGCGCGCAATCGATTTTTCGCATAAAATACCCCTAAATGGTAATTTCCGGAAGAAAATAAAAAAATGTTTGCCAAGTTTAGTCAACATTAAGTGGCGGCAACCAGGGAACTTGCTCCAAAAACGCTTCACTGATTCAGGGAAAGCCCGCGTATTGAAGCGAAAAGTCGTAAAATGTGATTTTTGCGGCAATTACTAAAAGTAGTAGCGGTAGTAGCAGTAGTAGCGCTAAAAAAAATACAATACTTTTTTTCAGGGAAGGCTCAGATCAAAAAAGTAAGACTTAGAAACGATTCTCCATACCCGATTTGATTTATAAAAAATCAAAAATAATGGTCTAAAAATGTAACCCCGATTTTTTATGTAACCCCGAAATATTGAACATGTTCATAATATTTCGGGGTTACATAAAAAATCGGGGTTACATTTTTAGACCATAATTTTTGATTTTTTATAAATCAAATCGGGTATGGAGAATCGTTTCTAAGTCTTACTTTTTTGATCTGAGCCTTCCCTGAAAAAAAGTATTGTATTTTTTTTAGCGCTACTACTGCTACTACTTTTAGTAATTGCCGATTTTTGCGACTTTTCACTTCAATACAAAGGCCTTCCCTGAATCAATGAAGCGTTTTTTCGCTTTGAAAATGTCAAATTCAGATTCCGCATGTTTTTACCCCTAGAGGGATCATTTCCAGAAAAAAATTTTCACGTGGGTGGCCCCCCCCCCCACTATTGTGTAGTAGCGCCAAAAATTTTTAACTTAACTTTTAAAATTTTCAAGATCGAAACTTTTTATAAGTACAGAATGTTGTCATGGAAACAAATTTTAAAAAATAAATAAATCTTGTCCTGTTTTTGTGTTTAGAAAATTTAAAAAATAACACGAAATTTCTGAAGTTTAAAAACTACCGTATACGACCTAAAAGAAACGGAAAAAGATTTGAGTCGCTCAAAATTCAATCTAATCACGACTGATAGTCTAAATTTTGTTTAGCTTCAAACTTTTTTTTACTCTTGAAATATATAAATCACTCACAGTGACATAGCCATGAAATTTTTTATGGGGGTCCTACCCGGAAATTTTCAACAATTTGCCTTCGTCCCCCTTATGTTTTTTTCGAAAATTTTCCAAAATTTTGGGCAAAAACATAAGGGGATCTCCTTTATGATTTTTTTATACTTCAAAAAATTTACAAAAATCATCTTGGTCCCCCTTGTTTTTTTTTTTTGCGCCGATATGCGCGAAATTTTTTATTGTTGAAGTCCTTAGAGGTAAAGCAAAAACCAGCGCTGAGAAATGCTTGTTTTTAAGCTGAAAATGTTCAGAAAATGAAACTTTGTGAAAAAAATATCAAATTTTGGGCTTTTTGTTGAAAATTTGGGAAATTTTTGTGAAATCCTTGAGCTAAAGCATAAAACTAGCGCACAGGCAAAAAAATTTTTTTGCTTGTTTTAAAGGGGGTATAAATTATGGACAATTTCATGAAAAAAGTTTTTCTAAAATGATTTTTAGGGGTAATTATATGAGGAGAATTGATTGCGCGCACTCCCGAAGCGTGAAAAAATCGTCTTGACCATGTTTCTGGGAAAATTTTGTTTTTGCTTATATGAGGAAATAAATTTTTTATTGTCCTTATAAGCAAAAACAGCGTGGCGACAGTTGAGGACGAGCATTTGAGGATGGCTATTGGAGAACAGGACTGTTAAGGACATAAATAAATCCTCAAATGTTCCGTCCTCAACTGTCGCCACGCCGCAAAAGCAAAAATTGTTGTACCATTTTTTTAAACTAATGTCACCTTTTTTTGTTATTTTTAAAGAAAATCCTTTAAAAGCCACCTTTTTTAAAGTCATACATCCTTAGACCCTCCCTTATTTTTTGTCAGATGACCGAGTAGATCGGGAGAGGAGGCTCCTCCCCTTTGCCCCATTGGTATGATTTTAATTGAAATTTCGCGTTTTTTAACTTTTGTTCACAATTTATTATCTTTAATCTATTTTTTTAAGGTTATAAACTTGCGCCAAAATGACAACTAAGCGTCGTAATCACGGAAGAAACAAAAAGCACAGAGGACATGTGAAATTTATTCGCTGCACGAACTGTGGTCGCTGTTGTCCTAAAGATAAAGCTATAAAGAAGTTCGTCGTGAGGAACATTGTTGAAGCTGCAGCCGTCCGAGATATTACTGAAGCATCGGTTTATGAGCGTAATTTTTTAACTGCATTCCAAAATGTCAATTAAAAAAAATATATCCAACTTTTCTCTGCTCAAATTTTCGAATTTAGTATGATCTAGGCGGAACATCTAAAGTTTAAATTTTTTACCAAAAATTGTCTTTTCTATCAAAATTTGGATTTTAAAAGGATTTCAATGGGATACCTAATCGATACTAATCCCAAAAAATAGTGTCCAAAAAGCCTTTTTCTATGAAAAAATCGAATTTTTTGAAGGGAAAATGTATGAAAACTTGTTCTGACAGTAAAAAGAAGATTTTGACCCAAAAATGGCCTTTTTTACTTGATATGCATATAGTCCGTTTCAGCCCCAACTATAAAAAAAGCTGGACCCAAAATTAAAATCTGAAGTCGGCATCCTGTCTGATCTGACAAGTTGAGCAATGTTGGGCCGAATGGACTATCGTAAGTTCTATCCCCATCTGCTCCCTTGTCCGAATTCTTTAAAAAATTTTGCATATGTGTATTTTTATGTAAGGAAGATGTTGGTAAAGTTATTTTTTAAACTTATGAAAAACTATTTTTGACAACCTTTTTTTATGAAATTAGGTGTTATTCGAAAAAGTGAGAAAAATCATAAGGTTTTTTGAAAAAATAACTTTACCAACACATGTTTCACACATAAAAAGACCCATATGCAAAAATTTTAAACGAATTTTGACAAAGGAAACAGCGGATGGGGTTGAATCTACGTTGCTTAACTTGCCAGATTGGACGGGATGCTAACTTCGGACTTTGAATTTTGGGTCCAGCTTTTTTATAGTTGGGGCTGAAACGGACTATACAGATTTTTCAAAAGATTATGGTTTAAAGATGTAACTTAATAAGAAAAATGTTGATATCTGGCTATAGAAGTCGATTTTTACTAGAGTTAACTCTCGATTTTCATGACCAACCAGAAAGAAAGTGTCGCCCCAATAGCGCAGAGCAGGTGGCGCAATAACCATCTTGAATGGGGAGGGTTCGAATTTAATTTTAGCGAATCAGAAAAAGTTGTAAAAGCAAACTCCTCATAAATTTATATGAAAATTTTTTGCCTATCGTTATTTTTCGATTTTGATCTGTTGGACCATCTACTGATAGTAGTAGCTCTAAGAACTAACACTACCAGTAGAGGTTCCCATCAAAAAATAATGATAGGCAAAAATGTTCATGTATTATTATTGGGAGGGAGTTTGCTTTTACAACTTTATCTTATTCACTAAAATTAAAATTTCGACCCTGTAAGGATCGAACCCTCTGCATTCAAGATGGCTATCGCGCCACCTGCTCCTGCGCTACGTGGGCGACACTTTTTTCTAGTTGGCCTTGAAAAGAGTCGGTATAGTTGGCCTCCTGAAGGGAGGGGCCACTATATCGAGAGTTGACTGTACTTATGAAACAATCAATATATTTAATCAAAAACAAAATTTTTTGTTGAAAATGCTTGTTTTTTACGCTGTAATGATCAGAAAATTACAATTCTTAAAAAAGAAAAAATAGGAAATTTTGGACATTTTTGGTGAAAAATTGAAAATTTTGATCAAAAAATATAATGGAGAGGAGGACCATGATCAAAATTTGGATTGACCAATCAAAATTTTGATTTTGTCCTATCCTCTAGTCTGAATTGGCTTGTCCTAAACTGACGATGATTGAAAGACTGGTAGCTTTCGGAGTTAATACTGACGAATAAAACCCAGTCCATCTGCTGCCTTCCTTCTGAGTCAGTTGTACCAATGCCATACAAATTAAGCAAAATTTTCTCACAGCTCAAAAACTGATCCAATTGTCTCTAATTTCAACAAATTTTTAGAATACCCGTTGCCAAAATTATATCACAAGCTGCACTATTG
The DNA here is from genome assembly GCA_900406225.1 of Acrobeloides nanus. Lineage (NCBI taxonomy): Eukaryota > Metazoa > Nematoda > Chromadorea > Rhabditida > Cephalobidae > Acrobeloides > Acrobeloides nanus. The sequence continues at coordinate 7,698 of OZJO01000297.1, forward strand.
TGTCTCGTGTGCTATTCACAGCAAAGTAGTTCGAAACCGATCGCGTGATGCACGAAAGAACCGTGAGCCGCCACCACGTTTCAACCAGCGTCAAGCCGGTGGAGGAGGCGATCGTTTCCCGCGCACTCCTGGAGCTCAACCGGCACGTGGCTAAGAAAAAATGATAAAAAATAAAATCGTCTACTGTTACTTTTTTTGTTATTATTCGAAATAAAAGTTGGTTTTGTTTAAAATATTTGTATATTTTTTACTGGTCTTTATGTATCTTAAATTTTTGCGATTTTCTTAGATTTTTCTAGTGATGCGTCGTAATCGTAACGTAATTGGAGTCGTAATTCATATAAATATGAAAAAGGAAAAATAGATAATTTTGGACATTTTTTAAATGAAAAAATGGGAAATTATGGTCATTTTTGGTGAAAATTCATAATGGGAGATCATTAAGAAATTTTCAAAAAGATTTTGATAAAAAACATAAAATCTGATTAGCATTTGTTTGATCTAATAAGCATTTGTTGTTCGAAAAAATGACCCTATAATGGTAATTTTATTCGAGGAATCCAAAAAACGCACTCCTGATGCGTGAAACCGCTTCCTTTATCGTATACCTACGACCCACTTTGGGCATAATTATTTTGACTATGCTTCACTTTGAGCATAGTGATTTTGGCTATGACCCATAATGGGGGTAACTCATACCGAACACATTTATAAAAGTGAAACATAAGCAAATTCACTATGCTTACGTGGATTATAGGCAAAATCCAGGGGTGCCAAGTCTGCTGATTTTTCAGAAAAGTGCTGATTTTGAGATTCAAAATTACTATGATCAAAGTGGAGAATAGCCAAAATCATTATGCCCAAATTGGGTCGCAGATAAACAAGGAAGTGTTCTCACGCACCAGGAGTGCATTTTTTGAATCCCTCGCATTAAATTAATCATAGAGGCGTTTTTTTTTAAATAGATGATTTGCTCATCTAAAGTCGTAGTGCATTTTATTAACTACGAAAATTCACATAACACATTGATATAGATCACACAAAATATATTTTCACATTTTCATTCAATTATTGAGTCTGGCATTGAACACGCTGGCCTGGGCCCATTTCATCGTCGTCGTAGTTCATACGCCTTCGACGTTGGAAGTGGTCGTCAGAAACTGGAGTCATAGTAACTAAAAAATAGAAGAAATGAGAGAGCAAAGCAATAGAGGGAGGCCACCAAATAAAATTTTTTCTACAGAAATAACCCTTCTAGGGGTAAAAAAATGCACTTTTGCGACTTTTCGCTTCAATACACTGGCCTTCCCTGAATCAGGGAAACGAGTTTTGCTTCGAAACTGTCAAATTCGGATTCCCCGTATGTTTTTACCCCTAAGGAGTCTTTGATTTTTTGACGAATCTCAAAAACGCGATTTTTGCGACTTTTCGCTTCAATACACAGGCCTTCCCTGAATAAGGGAAGCGTTTTTCGCTTTGAAAATGTCAAATTCGGATTCGCCGCATGTTTTTACTCCTAGAGGGGTCATTCCAGAAAAATTTTTCACGTGGGTGGCCCCCCTTATTTTATAGTTTTTTGTGTCCACGTACAATGTTCTGCATCATCCGGAATCAACGGTTCACTTTTGCCTGGCAGCATTTTACTCATCTTATCGATATTCTTCACCGGAATTGTGTCGGGCATCTGCACTTTGAAGTGAACTATGAGATCGCCTTTTTCGTCTGGATGACGTAAATGTGGCATGCCTTCGCCCTGGATCACTCGAGAATCGTCGTGTTTTATCACCTCGCCTAAAATATTCAACAAAAATTAGACAAAGTTGATCATTTTTGAGTATAGGGTGAGCCAAAAAAACGTTTTTGCGAAAAAATTTTTTCAAAAATCACCTATAAAGGATATTTTCATGCGAGAAAAGCGTGTACAATCGAATTCTCGCATGAAAATACCCCCTTTATAGGTGATTTTTGAAAATTTTTCACCAAAAAACGCAAAAAAGTACGGTTTTTTGGCTCACTCTGTAGTATAAAGTATAATTATGTTTATTTGACAAGCACGAAGATCATGGAACATTTTATAGCTCAAAAAATTGTTTTTTTTTTAACTTCACAATTGATTTTTTGAGTTCAAAATTCAATTTTTTCGAGGTAGAAAAAGTTGCCAAACATCGCTGCTGTCAAGTTGACATTTACCTGGAAGCAAATTGAACAACAACTGCCTGCCGTCCAAAGTTTCAATGTATTTCGTGCAACCACACAGCGCTTCGACCAACTTCAACTCCATGATTAATATCAAATTGTCGTCTTTTCGAGTGAACTTCTCGTTCTCCATCTCATCCAGCACAATCACAATATCACCGGCCTCCAAGCCCGGCTCTTGATCGCCCTTATTTTTGAACAAGATTTTCTGCCCATCTTTCATGCCTTTTTCAATATGCACTTCCAGAATTTCTTCTTGCTCGACTCTCTTCTTGCCTTTGCATGATTTGCAAAGTTCCTTTATGATTTTTCCTTCGCCCTTGCATTCTTGGCAGGTTCGCTGGACTTGTTGAATAAAGCCGGGCGCTATCTGAGCACGTTGAATTTGAATACCATGACCATGGCAACCAGTACAATCGGCTATGCTAAAAAATTCGGATTTTTATGCAAATTTCGAGTAGCGTAGAGAGAGATGCGGGGCAAGTGCTCTCTGAAAATTTGTCGGATGTAAAAATCAATAAGAGCAGTAACGTTTCCAGGGGATGTCCACCCCTCCGAAATTTGTCAGACTGAAAAAATCATAACGTACCCCCTTATGTTTTGTCCAATACCTGAAATGCCGAAAAAGTCCTAAAGGACCCTTTTTTTTCTCTCGCGAAAATTTGTCCTGGATACGCTACTGAAGAGTAATCCCTTGCTTTGGCCGATTTCAAGTGTTAAAAAATCCAGGGGGTATCCCCCAAGTTTTTTGAAAAATAAAAAGTCAAAAATTCGTAAAAAAAAATTTGAGAAAAAATCAATTTTTTACGAATTTTCAATTTTGCCAAATTTTTTGTTTTTTTTTACTAATTTTTCATCTCCCCCGAAATTTTTTTCGAGTTACGCCATTGCAAATTTTAGATTGTGGCTCGTACCTGTCTTTATTGCCACCAATCCCTTTGCACTTATCACAAAGAACATGGCGTTTGACTTTCAACTTCTTCGTCGTACCATTATAAAAGTGTTCCAATTTAACAGTGAGCTGATGAATAGTGTCTCTGACTTTTGTTGGCTCTCGAGATCGACCGAAACCTGAAAAAATCGTTTTCGCAAAAATAGAAAAGGTAAGCAAAAAAAAATTACCACCACCTCCACCAAAGAACATATCAAAAATATCCATTGGATTATGCATTCCACCACCGCCACCNTGACTTTTGTTGGCTCTCGAGATCGACCGAAACCACCACCTCCACCAAAGAACATATCAAAAATATCCATTGGATTATGCATTCCACCACCGCCACCGCCTTCTTTCAACCTAAAAAAAGGAAATTTTGCCACCAAGTGGAAAACTAGTTTTAGTCAGTTGTTTATTACCTCACCCAGAAAATTTAAAAGGCAAAGTCAGTTTACAGGGTGAGCCAAAAAAAAAAACAACGTACTTTTGTGTTTTTTTGGCGAAAAATTTTCAAAAATCACCTATAAGGGATATTTTCATGCGAGAAAAGCGTACAATCGATTTCTCGCATGAAAATACCCCTTATAGGTGATTTTTGAAAAATTTTCACCAAAAAACGCAAAAGAGAGGGGGCCATTAATGGCCCCTTTTTATGTTTTTGCTCAAAATTTTTTGCCCCCTCCTTTATGATTATTCGCGCCGACAGGCGCGAATAATCATAAAGGGAGACCAAAATATTTTTAAAAAAATCGAAAACACCTTGGTCCCCCTAGTTTTTGCCCAAAGTTTTTGGAAAATTTTCGAAAAAAACATAAGAGGGGACTCTTATGATTTGTTTAAATTTTTCGAGTAGTCCCCCGAAATTTTGGAGCTCCTACGGATCTGATTATACATACCCTTCTTCGCCATATTTATCATAAACCTCTTTCTTCTTTGGATCACTAAGAACTTCATAAGCTTGAGAGATCAACTTGAAGCGCTCTCCTTCGTTAGGGTTTTTGTCAGGATGATATTTCAAGGCCAATTTTCGATAAGCCTTTTTCAATTCATTTTCAGACGCCGTTGGCGGAACTTCAAGCACATCGTAAAATTTAGTGTCTTTTACCATTTTAAACGATTGCCTAAAAAAGTATATTTTAAAAATAAATTCTTTTACACTAGTAAAAATCGCTAAAAAATATTTTTAGAAAGATGAAAATCGCCAAAAAAAAGCGAAAAGGTGCCATCACCCACCACTCAATAGGTGATCACCCACTAGGTGGTGATTAGGTTATTTAGTGATACCATCCAGTGGGTGATGTCACCCATGGGTGATTTGGCTAATCACCCCAGTGACGTAACCAAGGAGGGCAGGTGCCTCCATTCCGAGCCTTCGGCCCGGAAAAACATAAGGGTCCCCCTTATGTTTTGCCCGAAATTTTTGAAAAGTTTGCGAAAAAATCACCTTGAGGGAGCCTTATGATTTTTTTGAAAAATTCGGAAAAAATGGCGAAAAAAATCACCTTGGGGGACCAAGGTGATGTGCCCCCCCTTCCGAAATTTCTGGTTACGTCACTGAATCACCCATTGAGTGATTGGCACTAGGACTGCACGTTGACCTGCGGGCGAGGTTGCGGGGAGGGGTTTTTAAAAGCTTGCGGGCGAGGTTGCGGGGCGGGGTTTTTAAAAGCTTGCGGGCGGGATCCCGCGGGGTTAAAAAGGTTAAATTTTGTTGATAAAAAATTGGTTAAGACAATAAATGCATTTAAAGCGTATAAAATCGTTATTTTTTTTCATGTGTCGATAGATGATAAAAAATTTTGTAGAATAAACAAGAGTTTTTAAGCAAAAAATGATCCGAAAATTGAAAATTTTGGTTAAAAATGGTCAAGTTTTAATGAAGAAATCACTTAAAAACTGTCGATTTTGCCAAATTTTCGATGAAAAAAGATATTGCGGGGTTATTCCATTTGCGGAGCGGGGTTGCGAGATTTTCAAAAATATGCCTGCGGGGCGGGGTTTTTTCTTAAAAAATGGTGCAGGCGGGGTTTGCGGGGCGGGCTCCCAAGGAAGCCCTAATTGGCACCCATCATCCATTGTGATTTGGGTGCCATAGTGAATCACCCACCCAGTGGGTGATTCACCCATGGGTGAGGGTGATGCCACTCATTGGGTGATGTGTGGATGAATTTGGGGTGCTATCACCCATTTTTTCGCCCCTGGCTGGCCAGCGCTGGGACACCCTGTACAAAATAGTTAAAAAGAATTTATTGTAATCAAAAAAGTCGATGAAAAATTCATTTTCTCTACAATTTCACAGCGCCAGACATTTTGCTTCATTATGACACCATTGTCTAAAGAAACATTAACATAAAGCCAGAGTATTCGCGAATATTCGCAGGGAAAATGCGCAAAAAATTCCGCGAAATTCGAACTTCTGGCGTACTGCATTCAATTTTTGAATAATTTGTCTTTTTCTGATTCATTTCGCCAGTTGATCATAACTTTCTGTTATCACAAAACGTTTTTTACTACTTAATTTGTCACAATGCTTGTTTTGAATCTGTAATTTTTCGCCATAGCCCAAAACGGTGAAACAACTCATTTTTGGACAAAAAGAATTAAGTTAAGATAGGTTTTGGGGCTTGGAACGCTAAAAGTATCGAAAAATCATCATTTTTCCGATATAAATTGGCTTGTAGCTAGTAAATTTGTGTTCAAACATACCAAACACAATATACAAAAATTATCCTGGGAATATGGGCTATATGGATTGTTAGATCATTGTGAAGGAATAGGCCTGAAACATGGGTTAAAAATGTCAATATTTGTCAAAAACTCGGTCAAAAAATCAGAGTATGTCGCAAAGATGTGCGACTAACTTTTTTTCTACCCCAAAAAAGAGGTCTTGTGATGTTCACAAAAGTTGTAGCGCGTGAGCTCAGCTTTTCAATGACACCAAAACCAAGCCTCAAGCATTTAAAGTTTCCGAAATATTTCCATTTTACTAACGACATCCAATTTTCAACACGGCACAAAGTTTAAAGGCCACTAGCTCGAAATTTTGTGAAGTAAAAAAAGTAAAGTATGTTCCTAGAACGACGCGCCTGCGCCGCAGTCGCATCGTTCTAGAGTTTTCGTGCCAATATCTCCGCAACGAAGCTTCAGACACCCAAACCAAAAACATATTTATAACTTTGCTTCTTGATGGCTTAAAGGGACTGTCCACATGGTTACCTTTTTGTTACATTTTTTTAAAAAGTCATAAAAAAAATTGAGGTTTAATCGGATTTCGACTTACAACCACTCATTCGAAAGCTGGTAATTTGAGGAACATTTTGTAAAAATCGAAAAATCTTTTGATTTGACAGAGATATGGCTGTTGCAACACCAACACCTTTTTGAAAATTGACTAATTTTCGAAAAATTTGCATAAGGTGTTGATGCTGCAACAGCTCTGTCAAATCAAAAGATTTTTCGATATTTTTTTTACAAAATGTTCCTCAGATTATCAGCTTTCGAATGAGTGGTCGTAAGTCGAAATCCGATTAAAACTCAATTTATGACTTTTTTTAAATGTAACAAAAAGGTAACATGTGGACAAGTCCCTTTAAATTTATATCTATAAATTTTTTAAAGGTAAATCTATATTTTCATGTGCTACAAAATTTATGGATTTCTTTGATGTTGGAACTTTAAAAATGGAGATACCTCAAGCAGAACTTCAGTTAAATATGGCTATGGCAGGCACCACAACGGCTCAAGATCAATTAAATTGTGAAGTTAAGCACAGTGCTGTGGTAAGATTTTTTACACGAAAAACATACATGGGCACATTAGCGCATCTTGGGGGGCATCCCCCCCCCCCAAATTGAACATTTTCTTAAAATGGGAAAAATAAGGAAAGTTTTGAGATTTCGCTCCTCTCCCACCCCGAAATGGAAAATAGTGAAATCCTGGATACGCCACTGCTGGGGCTGTAGGATGGGGTAGGGGGTGATTTTCTGCACCCCTGCCCATGTTTCATCATACACTGCCATGCATGATGAATAGGGTTCGGAATGGGTCTGATTTATCAGAAATGCTCTATTTTTGGGCAGTATAATCTAATGAAAATCTGATTTTTTGACATTTTCTGATTTTCATTTTTTTTCATTCCGAGCCCTGATGATGAATCATGCACTGCCACCATGCATGATGAAAAATTTTATTCTACTTATAGGTGAATATGTTTCCGGATTTGGATTTGATGGAAACATTTACACAATATGGACATATGAGTTCAGATGCGTTAGTTGGCTATATAATTGATAATATGGGAAGAATTCCGAAAAAGCGAAAAACAACTGTAAGCTTTTATATTTTGTAATTCTTAATACATTTTTTTCAGAAACGCAAATCAGATTCCCCCGAAAGGAAAGAAGAATCAGGTGAAGAGATGCTCTCTGATCTGTCAGATTTTGAAGAAAGTGATGATGATTTGATACTTAATCGTCTTATTATGGAACTATTGCAAAAACTCAAACGCGATCTGTCGAAACCCCCGCCTCCGTACTACCTTACGCAACGTGATAATATGGAAAGTTTCTTAAAGGACGAATTTCCTACGGTAATTTTTTTCTTACCAAGTCAGACTATTTTGGCATAGACTCGAATGAAGCGATACAAATGAAACGACATAATGGAAAAAACCAATAAAAATTTTTTACCATGTGAATATTTTTTCTCATAGGAAAAATTTAAAAAAATAAAAATTCTGGCTCTAATGCAGTTTGGGCGTCCAATCAAAATTTTTATGAGTAATATCAATTTTGAACTGTCCAATCACGTTTGGCTTAGGCCTTAGGTTTAATCCTAGAAAGAGAAGAGAGAAAAGACTTAAGCTTAAGCCATTGGATAAATAAAGTTTCGTTGGATAAAGTTTTTTGGATACCTATTGTCGACTAGCACCAAAAATTTTTATTGGTTTTTTCCATTGTGTCGTTTTATTCTTATTGTTTCATCCTCTTCATTTCATTCAAGTCTATGTCACTATTTTTAGGTCCGCGCGGAGTTCATCAAAACTATGGTTCGACAATCCGAAGGACGATTTTTGGCTGCGTCTATTTCTTGTTTTCTAGCTGAGCATAGATATGGTGGAAAGGTTCAAAAATGTTAGTGTTATTTTTTGTGGTATAAGCTGGTGATTTTTTTTAGATATTTTGACTACGAATAATCATTTTTGGTCACAAGTAGACCCAATGAACAAACGAAGACCTTTAAAGAAAATCAAACGCGACTACACAGAACATGACTTTATGAAAGAATTTCAACGGTTCGAGAAGTTGATCGACACATGCAATAGCAAATTTCCTGGTCTTTTACGAGGAAGAAAGTTGACCAAAGTAATTTTGTAATAGAAATTTTCGACTTTGTAGGCAAAGGATAAAATTTTAGGGTAAATTGCAAAATACGGTAATGTTCAGAATTTTTTCAAATCCGACCCTAATCGAACATTACTGTATTCTGCAATTTTTCAAAATTTTACTTTTGATCAGATTTTGAGTTTTTGTTGTTTTTTGCAAATAATTTTGAGCTTAATCTCGAAGTAACTTTTTCAGGAAGCCTATACTCTAAAAGTTGATGCTCAAGAAACGANAATTAAATGTATATGCATAATTTGTAAATTTCCCCCCCCCCCCACAGCTACCTGAATTTGAGTATGGATCGGGTGCACCATCCTTCCAAAATCTTTGGCGCCGTCCCTGTTTGTAGGCAAAGGATAAAATTGTAGGGTAAATTGCAAAATACGGTAATGTTCAGAATTTTTCCAAATCCGACCCTAATCAACTTGTCTTGATGAGTAATGACCGAAAAAAAGCAAAAAAAATCTGGGTCGAACTTTTTGGGTCACTTTGAGAGGTTCCAAACATAATATTATATAACATATTAGGCTTGTCTTGATAAGTGCTAATTTTGATTAGCACATAAATTCCTCTAGCAATATAAAATTTCGTAACCAATTTTGTACTGTAGTACCATTCAAAAGGCTATATTTATTATGGTTACTGTAAAACAAGCTAATTTCCAACGCATGCAAAGAAATGATAACACTACACCTCGCATTCCAAATAAAACTTCAGGCAGTCTCTCTGAGAACAAAAAAGCACAAAAAATACATTTCTTGCTGCAAAAAGCAGCATAGAAAAGTTTCGAACATTACTGTATTCTGCAATTTTTCAAAATTTTACTTTTGATCAGATTTTGAGTTTTTGTTGTTTTTTTGCAAATAATTTTGAGCTTAATCTCGAAGTAACTTTTTCAGGAAGCCTATACTCTAAAAGTTGATGCTCAAGAAACAACAGCCGAGCAAAAATTGGAATGTATTGTCTGCTTTGAAACCTATCCAGTCTCAAGGATGGTCTTTTGTACGATTTCCGGTGAACTCCCACTTCGAGATCCCGGGCAACCAAGTACTTCGAAAGATGCTACAATCGATGATTTTGCTACTCACTGCTTTTGTCGCATCTGTGTGCGTGGGCAAGCTAAAGCCGCTATGAATGAAATGCCATTAGCCGACGGTGGAGTTGGCTTGAAATGCATGGCACATGGGTGCAAAAATGCTATTTTATATGGTAAATTTGAACTTTATTAAAGGGGGCGTGTGAATCCTGTCCGTATTGGGTTAAAAAAATTTCTTGATTTTTTTTTTTCGAACGAAACTCACCCTTTAGGGGTTTTTTCATGCGAGAAACACTATTTTGATGTTATTTTCGCATTTTAACGGCTTCTTTATGCTGAAATTGTCACAGAGTGAGTCCAAATTGAATTTTACAAGCCAATTTTTAGCCGAAATTCGAAATTTAATTCCATCTGAGGTCCGTAAGAAGCTGGACGAGCGCATTATGGAAGAAAATCTTGGGCTTGCTGCTTTGCAAAATTTAGAACGCTGCAAAAATTGCAATTTTGCTATGGAAATGGAAGTCCCAGCTACTGTTGACAAAGTGTTTAAATGTCTTCAATGCGACTCGGAATTTTGCCGGTATGTTTTTATGATTTTAAAGGGCCGATTGAGGCGAGTATCTTAACAAAAATTTTTTCGACAAACGTAAAAAATGTTCGAAACGATAATAAAAAATACTGTTTTCGAGGAAAAATCGAAAAAAAAACTTTTAGGAGTGTTTTTTGGACATTTTTAGGTGTTTTTATTGAAATTTGCTGTAAACAGGGCCAAAAACACCTAAAAATAGCCAAAAAAACATCCAAGGAAAATTTTTTTCATCATTTCGAACATTTTTTACGTTTGTCGAAGAAATTTTGAAAAAAATTACTCGCCTCAATCGGCGGACCGTCTTCTTTAAATTTTATCGTTCTAAAAAATTTTAGCTTATGTGAACGACCTTGGGATGAAGATCACTTTGGGATTACCTGTGATGAATTGGATGTGAAACAGAAGACTGATAAGAAACAGCGAGAACTGTGAGTTTTTTGCTTATAGGATGTATAAAAAATCATGAATTTGGGCGATTTTTTCACGTTTTTTTGACCCGAAAATTTTTTTAAAGGATCCTACTAAAAATCGAATTTTGGCCAAAAGTCCAATTGTTGCAAAAATTGAATTTTTTGCCAAAAAATCGAATTTTTGCCAAAAATTGAATTTTGGCTAAAAAACCGGATTTTGGCCTAATTTTATGCGAGGAATCGATTGCGCGCATTACCGAAGCTTGAAAACGCTTCCCTGCTCTTGCTTCAGGGAAATTAGTACATGTTCTATTATCGCTTCAATACACACTCTTATTTCTCTGAATCAGAGTCAGGGAAGCGTTTTCAAGCTTCGAAAATATGCGCAATCAATTCCTCGAATAAAATTAGCCTTATAAGGGTCATTTTTGAAGAAAAAAATTTTGTGTCGAAAAGATGAAAAAATTGTTCAAGTTCAGGTTTTTTATATATATCCTGTATTTGCAGTCAAAATTCATTTAAATTTGATTTGTGATAATTTGTATACATGTGAATTTTTGTTATACTGAAATTTTTAGTGAGAAGAAAATGAACGAAGCTGTGATTCGTAAATGTCCACGATGCTCGCTTCCGTTTATTAAAGCCGAAGGCTGTAACAAAATGACTTGCCGGTGCGGCATGACCCAATGCTATTTGTGTCGTGAAACTGAGATCAACTATTCTCATTTTTGCGAGTACGTAGTAGAATTTTGTTAATGCTTGAAAAATCATCCTCCGTTTTTTTATTTATACGGCTGCGTTCAAGCATGTCAAAAATGTCTAACTTTGCCTGATTTTCAATAAAATCGTGTTTATTGAAACGATTGCTCATGAAGCATAAAATTNTACGGCTGTGTTCAAGCATGTCAAAAATGTCTAACTTTGCCTGATTTTCAATAAAATCGTGTTTATTGAAACGATTGGTTATGAAGCATAAAATTTGTTGCAACATGACCAATCGTTTCAATAAACACGATTTTATTGAAAATTAGCCAAAGTTAGACATTTTTGACATGCTTGAACCTACCCGCAATTTTTTAGGCATTTCCGTGACCCTCGAGAGAATAGCGGCAAATGTGAACGCTGTAAGAAGCCATGTCTTTTATGGGAAGATGCCACGAGACGTGATGAGAGAATCCTTCGCGAAATCGAGAACGAAGTCAACGTTGGTAATGCTGATATGCAACCAAAAAACGTCGAAGCGGCCGAGATAGGCGACAATCGCCCAAGAACCCCTCCACCATTTTATGAAGATATTGATGATGATAGTGATGCTGCTCCTGAATTTGATTTTCCAGTTCTGCCAGTTCGTCGTCGTCGTGGTCGTCGCCGCCTCCGACATAATATGTTCGATGAATTTTTTATTGGTGCACAAGTTGGAAATCAGATACCAGAACGTCAGTTGGAAATCGCTCCAGTTATTCAGCCACAGCCTCCAGTTGTTCCTCCGCCGCTACCTCGTGTTAACAATGATCCATTCAATCCATTTCTGGTTCAACCTTGGCATCAAGTTGGAGGTAACGCATCGTTTAGTCCACCACCAAAATCAATGAGCAAAACATTGCCGTCGAAGCTGTCGCATTTAATCGATTTGATAATATATTTGACCAAAAAATTGAATTTGGCTAAAAGTCGAATTTTTTAGCCAAAATTCTTTTTTTTGTCAAGAAATTTGTTTTTTGGCCAAAATTCGACTTTTGGCCAAAATTCGTTTTTTTAAAGAGCGGATAAAATTAAAGAGAGATTAATGGTACTTTTACCTGCGCTTTTCATAAAACATTTTCATTTGTACTGATTTTGCTAAAAAATTTAGGTCCCATGTTCCCAGATAATTTTCGACCGGCTTATGCCCAACCGATTGCTTTTGGTGGGATGAATGCGTGGGATCCTGCTATGCTGTACAATAACAACTATCATTACAATTTCTTTGGTGGGCACAATCCACAAGTTCCAGCACCACCTAAAGAGTATGAATCATGCCAAAGGTAAGCGCTGATTTTGAAAGTTCATTCGACTTTTGAGGCTAAATCTGAAAATTTTTTGTAGTTGTGGCCGCCGCTATTTGAAAAATTCACCGCGTTGTACTTATTGTAATATGGACAATAACCAGAACCTAGCACAGCCACAAGAAATAAACGATGATCAAGGAAACATGCCTCAGATTCAACAACCTGGCACACCATTTCGATCTCAGGTATTAAAGGAGCAGTCTCTCAACGATTCAAATTTAGTGCATTTTTAAACAAAATTCACCAAAAAAACACCATCACCACAAGTTAATATAAGCTTTTATTCTTTCTTTAGCATGAAAAAAGCAAAAACTCGAGCCCATTTATGTGTAAAAAATTTTGTTACTTATGCAATATCCTCCCCCTGGGGGGATACTGCATAAATTGCTTCTAAAATCTGATTTTTGAGATCAGCATTTGCTGATTTTGAAACAAATGTTCTTGGTATCCCTGGTTTTATTTTAGCCAATTGATCCTCGAAAACCGGCTCAAAGAAATCTATCCCCTTTTCGTGCTGATGATCCGAATCGCCCAGGGCCATCGAATGCGAATCATAGAGTTGATCATTATTTTGGAATGATGGATTTTGGTTTAAATGAAGACAATGCAGAAAGGCCGGTATGAATTTTGTTTATTTATCTTCAGTGGCATATTTGGGGGGAAGCCCCCCCCCCCCGAAATGGAAAAAATGAAAATTTTTCTAACGGTCTCCTCTTATGTTTTTGTCTAAAATTTTGGAAATTAGAAAAAAATCCCATCATACATGAGCAAGGGGGAGAGGGGAAGCTCCAGGTGAGAAGATTCTTGGCGACTTTCGAGTGAGGAGATCCTCGACGACTGAAAAATGTCGCCAAGTGAAAAATTGTTTGGAATTCAGGAAAAATTTTTCGAAGATGCTGCTGCAAAATTTACTCCCCTTTAAGAAAAACAACAATGTGTTCAAGGCAATTTTTCCGATTTCCTGGGAGAGAAAAATCGCCTTGGGGACCAAAAGGATTTTTTTTCATTGTTTTTTTTGAAAAAATAACTTTACCAAATTGTTTCTCACATAAAAATACCCGTATGCAAAATTTTTTTAACGAATTTGGACACAGGGAAACAGCGGATGGGGGTTGAACCTACGATATCAACGTTGTTTAACTTGTCAGATCGGACGTGGATGTTAACTTCGGACTTTGAATTTTGGGTCCAGCTTTTTTATAGTTGGGGCTGAAACGGACTATAGTGACAAAAATTGGCTATTTCTTTTTAATCACTCTTTTGTCGATTGAAATTGATCTAATTTTTAAACATTTTCAGGACCAAGAAATGCCACGCTTAAATCGAATGGAAGTTATTTTAGAACCAGCTATAAACCCTCTCCATTTGGCTACTGGCGTAGCAATTCCTGAAGCAAAAAAGAATCCAGATAGAAATGCTAAAGCTAATCAACGCGATAAATACGAACAAATGTGTAGCCATTTAAAAGATGAAATCGAGCAGTCAGGTATCCAAGATCAGATTCGAAGAAAGAAAACACCGAAAAAACTTTCTCCACAGCACTCAGATTTGGATCTCTTGTTGCAAGACTTGAAGGAGATTGAGCAAAACCGAGATCAAGGAAGTCCAATGCCGGGACGCAATTTGAATGGATCCGTAAAAAATGAACGACTGGCAAAAAATCATTTACCTGAAGAAGAGGCACAAGCTATCTATGTCGAGTGGTTTGGAGATCCAGATAAACCAGGCCCATCAAATACGGCTATGAATCGTGTTTATGCACCAAACCCCGATGTTCCCGGCCCTTCGAACAGCATGGCTACTGGATTTCATGTGGGTACACCTAGTGAAGATCTATTGTCAGATAAAGAAAAACTAGAGCAGCGAGAACAAATGGGAATTCGAGAGCGCATTCGAACTCTTCAGGTGTATAACTGGAATTGAACTAGAGCAGGGCTCGGAATGAAAATTAGAAAAAATGTAAAAAAAAATCAGATTTTCGACCCAAGAACATTAAAAATATATTACTAGGGCTGCGAATAAAAACATTTGAATAAAAAAATCAGATTTTCAATCCGAAAATCAGACATAGGCAATTCTGCTGCCAAAATCAGAACATTTCTGATAAATCAGATTCATCCTCCGAGCCCTGAACTATAAGATGAGCCAAAAAACCGTATTTTTGCGTTTTTTGGCGAAAATTTTCAAAAAATTACCAAATAGGGGTATTTTCGTGCGAGAAATCGATTGTGCGCATCGAAAAACCTTGAAACGCATCAGAAAACACAATTTTCGGAATGAATACCGAATACTGGGGATCTCAGCGATCCAACGAAGCACATGTTGTTGTTTGATATTTCACGGTCTGGGAAGCGTTTTTTTCTATGTGTGCAATCGATTTCTCGCATGAAATACCTCTCCCCTCATTTTTTTTTGGCTCACCCTGTAGTAGATTCAGTCATTTTTTATATTTAAAGGGGGGGTATTTTTCTCTGGCGATGGAGGTCGAAAAATTTTTTTTCTCAAAATTGGCTGATTTTTGGTACTCGGGGGTTTTCGGGCACGAGAAATCGATTGCGCGCATCGAAAAA
>OZJO01000298.1:0-15453 GCA_900406225.1 Acrobeloides nanus
AGTCAAAACTGCGTAGTTTTGGAGATAGAGCAATTTTTCTCATTTTTTAGGTCCAAAAAAGCACTATTTTCGATCTAGCTCCTATTCCCTGAATCAGGGCCAAGGAAGCGTTTTCACGATTTGGGGGGTTCGCGCAATCGACTCCCCACCTAGAAAAATCTAAGAATCGACGGTTTTCTCATAAAAATCCGAAAATGTTTGATTTTCGCTTCAATACACCTATTCCTCCCCTGAATCAGGGTCAAGGAAGCGTTTTCAAGGTTCTGGAATGCGCGCAATCGATTTCTCGCATAAAATTACCCCTAAAGGGTCACATGTTGAAAAAATTGACTTTTTAACATGGGGTACCCACGGTAGAGGGTCAAAAAATTTTTTTTTGAACCTGAGACCTGCGCCAATTGGTTTCTCGTGCCCGAAAACCCCCGTGTACTAAAAATCAGCCAATTTGGAGGAAAAAAAGTTTTTTCGAGAAGCTACTGGGCGTGCACCCTCCCCCTTAGTATTAGGTGTTGTTACAAAACCGACTATAACTTTTTTTCTAAGAAGAATTGCTATAGACACATATATATATATATAAATTGTAGTTCAGATCGTGAGCTACTCGAAAATGTGGTTGATGAGGTCGAAAACCTGTCAAAAACTCGACTTATGATTTTTTGAAAATTTGTCAGAAATGAAGGTTTTAGCTTAATCTTATTTTCGAAATTCCGTGATTTTTCCAAGAAAATTTTTTTTCCTCTAAAGAAAAGTTGCTATTTAGACCATAAACAACAACTTGTAGCGGCTAGATTTTTGAGTTTAAGACTTTTGAAAATCGACCTGATATGCATCGTCTCTTAAATTCTAGTTTTTGGATCAAAAACACTAAAAAGGGCTAATATTTTAGTGTTTTTGCTCTAAAAACTCGAATTTAAAATCTTTTTCAATAAAATATTTTCCTAAAAAAAACTCCCAGATCCCCCTCTATAAAACGTGTGGTCGACCATCAAAATCGGATTTATGGTTGTGGAGATATGACTTTTTAAAAGTTGCTATATTCATCTTGAACGCCCTGTACATCATTAAAGAACTAGAAAAAGTGAAAAATTCGGAAAATTTGTGAAATTTTTTCTTTCTTAACCTGGCCACTAATATGCTGATCTCGACTTTGCGGTATTTCTCTTTTATATGTTTAACTAACAAATAAAACTGATCACCTTGATTAGTTCAATATATTTGATTGCATCCTCTTTTGTTGTGGCTTGAGAAAGGTTCAAATATAATGCATCCGAATAGTTTAAAAACTTATACAAAGAATCACGAATATCATTTAAAGAATAATTTCGATAATCAAATGGAAAGCTTATTACAGTTTTTTCTTTAAACGAAGATTGTTGAGATATTTTCTGGATTCCTATTACAATTGCGCGGAATTCTTCTAAATTAATATTTTAAAACTATTGAAACGAGTTTTAAATGAAAGAAAAAAGATAGTTTCAAGAAAAAAATTGTTATTAAAAATATTACTTAATATTTCTTCTGAATCGACTTTTTTCTCGTATTTAAGCTGATTGTTCCCATTATAATTCGGATCGTACTTTTTATCAAAATCTGCAGAATCTACAGTTTCGGAATCAATTTTTTCCATCGAAATGTCATCATTTAATATTTTATTTGGTTGATCTTTTTTAACGTCATAATCATAATAATCCATAAACACATTTTCTTGAGTTCGTTTTTCTTTTAAATGATGAGCTTGCTCTTCTTTTAATTGTTTTTTTTTTAATTCCTCCTCCAAAAATTTCTTTTTAGCCTCTTTTCTGTGATGTATATATTGAGGATACTTATTGGGTTGATAATCGTAACCTAAAATAAAGGTTATTTTTCTTTCAAAAATTATCATAATACATAGGCGCCGGTTGATTGGACATTTCGAAAATACAGGTTGTTTTTTTGTTTGCTAACACATTTAAAAATTTCGCCAAAAATTTAAAAAATTTTAAAATTCGCCAAAAATCGAGTATAAATCCGTTTTCGTCGGTCGAGGATTCATTCAATAGCCCCTGGTATGGGATTTTTTTGAAAAAAATTATTGAAAAAGCTTTTAATTTCGATTTTTTGTCCAAAAATATTGAAAAGTATGATTTTTTGAGGTTATATCTGTGGTCGATCATGTGATTTGACCGCCGGCAAGGGCCTCGTTTTGGCATGAAAGTAAGGCTTAACGGTATGTTTGTCATAAAAAGTTGATTTAAAATTTTATCTTAATGATTTTTTCAAAACATTTTTTAGGTTTCATTCCAGAATTTTTTGACACCAAGATCATGAAAATCGGCTGAAAAAAAACTTTATGGTCATTTTTTAGGCATAAGGCCCGAAAAAGATTTTCCGCCGATTTCATTGATCTTGGTGTAAAATTTGTCAAAAATTGCTGGATTAAAATCTAAAAAATTTTTAAAAAATCATTAAGATAAAATTTTAAATCAACTTTTTATGAAAAACATACCGTTAAGCCTTATTTTCATGCCAAACGAGTTTTTAGGCCCTTGCCGGCGGTCAAATCACATGATAGACCACAGATGCAGCTCGAAGAGGGAAATGTTTTTAAAAAATTATCGAAAACGGATGCGTTTTGACCGAAATATTAAAGATTTTCTGAAACGATATAACCTAGACAAATCGTACTTTTCATTATTTTTGGGCTAAAAATCGAAATTAAAAGCTTTTTTTTAAAATCCCATATCAGGGGCTATCGAATGAACCCTCGACCGACGAAAACGGATTTATACTTGATTTTTGGTGCATTTTTAAAATGTGTTAGCAATCAAAAAAACATCTTGTATTTACAAACCTTCTCATTATTCAATTATATTGAAAAATCTCTTTTTTCGACTCTAAATGTCCTGGAATTTTTTTCATTAACGATGCTTAAAAGCGCTTTTTATTCAGGTTTCAAAACCTTTCTCTGATCCAATGCATAAACTCTCAGCTCTGTTTCCAAAAAAACTAACCACAACAAACTGACGCTCATGTATAATCATAATTCGAAGATTTACCTTTATTTTCTTCACTTTCTACAGATATATTGTCATCTGTTTCTTGATCTTGATCGATCAAATTTGTATCGTCATTATTTTCATAATGCTTATTGTGTTGTTTGTCATAATCTAAGAAAAGAAATTCTTTCAAAAATTTACATAATTTGATTTACTTTTATTTTCTCCTATATCTCCAAATTTCTTGTTGTCTGTTCCTTGATTGATCTGATTCAAATCATGATTATATTGAGGATAAATATTTGGCTGATAGTCATGACCTAACAAGATTTTTTCAATAAATTTCATACAGTCAAACCTCTATTTTACAACCCCCGATCGAATCTCGAAATATACAAATTTCGGAAACAGTTAACACTGATAGGACTTAGCAAATGGAGTTTTGGATGGGGTTCTCGAAATTTTGTGAAAAGTTAGTGAAAAATGGCGAAATTCATAAAATTTATTGAAAATTTCGAGAAATTTGAGCTTTTTTCGAATTTATCAAAATTGTCAATAAATTTCATAAGATTCGCCGTTTTCATAAAATTTCGCGAAAGATTTAACTAAAGATTGTCGAAACGAAATGTTTTATCGGTTGAAAATCGTTGAAAAAATCGCTCTTTATTAACGTTTTCTTATCGATTTCCTTGTTTTGCCCTTTTTGAGTGGGATATTTTAGCGTTGAAATTAAACGAATAAAACGAAAAGATGGAATCAAAACGCCAAAGAGCAGCACAAATACACCGATTTAAAAAATTCGGATCTTCACGAGTTTGAATGGTTTTCCCAAACGGTTTTTTACAAGTTGCTAGGCTTGTGACCGGGGTTTTGTAAAAATAATTCAAACCGTAATTGTTCGATGCAAAAAATTTTTTAGATAGATATAAATGAAATTTTAACTTTTTTTTGAAACTTTCGATCATTCCTTTGCATGGAAATGGTCTTTTCATTCTGTTTTAAGTAATATATTATTTCTAGAACTTGAAAAATTTTTTAGTAATGTTTTTGCTATGTCAAGTCATCAAATTTTCGTTGCAATGGATAATTATACATGATTTGCCATATACGAAAAAATACGACTTTCGGATTGAAAATGAAAAAGTTCGATTTTTTCATAGGAATATACGTTTCAGATGAAATTTTTTTCATTCTATGGTTTTTTCGGGCGTAAAACAAGTAGGCATAATTATTTTTGGATGAAAAAATATTTTTATCATGAATAACAAAATAAATTTCGAGTATATAAAGTCATTTTTGGTCATAAATTGTGGTTTACACTAAAAAATAATTGTGGCATTTTATTAAAACACCTTTTTTAAGAAAACAGAGCTTTATGTCACAAAATTTTTTAAGGGTTATCACTTTTTCGTGCGATTTTCTCGTTTTTCTATCGATTTTCATCAAAAATAACCTTTAAGAAAATTGTAGAAGAAATCAAGCTCAACAACTTTGTTAAAGGAGATTTAAAACGAATCTTACTAGAAAACGATAAAATTCATTATCAAAATGAGTATCCTTACAAAATTTTTGTGATACTCAAAGCATGGTTTTTTCGAAAAGTTCGTCTGTTTTTCATTTTGTATTATAAGGAGTCGTTTTTAAGAAAATTTAAGAAAAAATCTTGAATTTGAAAACTCACAAGCTGTGAGGGTCCCTTGTTAGACATATAAAATTACCCTAGAATGAAAAAAATTTATCCGAGACGCCCATTCCTATGAGGAGATGGAACTTTTTAATTCTTGGACAATAAATTTGTAATTATAGAAAAAAATCGATATTTTATTTGAATCTATCTAAAAAATTTTTTGCTTCGAACAATTACCGTTTTATAATTTTTAAAAAATCCGACCACAAGCCTAACAACTTGTAAAAACCGCTTGGAAAAATCATTCAAACTCGTGGAGATCCGAATTTTTGAAATCAGTGTATTGTGATGAAACACCATATAGGAGAAAAGCTCAGGATCATTGAAGAAGCGTATATTTTACGACCAAAAAAACTTCTACTTTTAAAAAAAAACTTTAATTTTACGATCCCACAAGGGGGTCGTAAAATAGAGGTTTGACTGTAATTCAAAATTTACCTTTATTTTTTCTAAATATATTGTCATCAGATGCTTTATTTATTAAATTCGTATTATGTTCAGATTTAATTAAATTCTGATAACCAAATTTTACTCGAACATCAGGAATATCAACCGAATGAATTTCGTTGAGGGCACGATTAAATGAAGGCAGACGAACTTCACCAGCATTCTCTTAAAAATTAACGTTAGTTGTATTTTTAATAGCAACTTTTATCAGGTAAGACAAATAGAAAAAGAAAGTTTTTCAAGACAAAAACTTTCGATGAAAAGATTGAACATAGAACATGCCCATCGCCTAAGAAATGCGATTCCACGCGCTTTTAGAAAGTAAAGTGGGCGGAGAGTGTTTAGAGAGTTAAAATTTTGACCAAAAATAATAAACCGAAGATTTTAGGTTCGACTTCTGCCGACAAAACGAAGATTTTACAAAAACAAACGAATTCGAAATCAAACAAACCCATGAAATTTGACAATTGAAAACATTCGATGAAACAAATATTCGACCCTGATTCTCAAGGAAAGTTGAATATTGAAACGATCCTTGCGAATCAGACAAGGCAAATAGAAAAACAAAGTTTCATAAGACAAAAAACTTTCGATGAAAAGGTTGAGCATAAGACAATATTACAGTAAAATCGAAAGAAAGAAACATTCTGTTTCTTTCGTTTTAGCTTTCATGCTCTTAACTATTCATACCTGATCAGGCATAAATGAACAGGTGTTCATAAATAGACTCTCCTCCCCCCTCCCCGAAAAATGGGAAAATTTGCCGTCACACCCCCCCTCTAAGTCATTGAGGCTTTTTGTTACTTTTTAATGTCCAAAAAGGACCCTTTTTTAACAACTTCTTTTAGGTGAGTTTTGGCTCCATACAAAAAAATTTTGCCCTTATACCCCCCCCCCCCCCCCCCGCATTTGGGGGGTAAATATGTACCCCCTTGTCCAAGTATGCCCCATCCTCCCCCCCCCCACCATACGTCGATACTGATTTGTTTCATATCGAGTGGGGGTGGGAGTCNATCCCCCCCCCCCCCGCAAAATTTCAAAAAATGGATCCCCCTCTGTTCACCTATGTGGCAAGGGTAGATATTTTCTGAAAATTTTAATGCTCTATAGACGGATTTTGTGGGAGGAAGGGGATATTTTATGGGGAGGGGTTGACGAGGTGATTCATCTCTGACTCCTTTCTCATGAAAATTTTAGGGATCTAGCTAAAATTTGAAAAGGGATGTCTCATGTCCAGTTTATCCTAAAAAAAAGTTCCTTTTTTGTTAAAATGTTCCATATATTTGACGAGCACTTTACAAGTTTATGATTGCTAACTTTTGTTTTTTTCATGACTTATCTGTTGAGACGAGCTTTTAGAAAACATTTTTTACGAAACAATTTATTGTCTCGAAACAATTTTATGAGACAATTTTGTTTTATTTTCAAAAACGATTCACATTTCGAATGCTTTTCGGAAAATGCTACACTCGATTTTTGATCGATATTGTATGTTGGGGCACATACAAATTCGATCCGACAAAAGTGCCTCTGACAAATTTAGTGACTAATTCGATCCGACAGTGTCGAATCACTGACTAATTCGACGATCCGACAACGGATTGCCGAGGTGACGCAGTGGTAACACTGCGGACACCGGATCGAACCGTCCCTGGTTCGACTCCGGCTACAGACGCTTCTAGTTTGCCGGGGTATGCCCCGCCTCGGTAAATGAAACTCAGGAGTTGAACTCCCACTCAACATAGCACTTGCGCCGGGTCAAAGTCCTTTATTCCCCCTAAGATTGCTGGTCTCCGGCGTTAGGGGTTGGGCACATTGGTGGATGTTTACCTGGGAGGAGGGTTTACCACCAGAAATAACAAAAACGGATTGTACTGATCCGACACAAAGGGGTGAATTTGTCATGCCTCCGTGTCAGATAGACAGCTTGTGTGTCGGATCAACCTTTTTTGGCTCCAAGCGGGATTCGAACCCGCCACCTTGTGGCCACGAAGTCGTTGCTTTGTCACTGTACCACCGATGCTTAGAATTTCATAAACTTATCAAAAATGTCGATCCGACAAGCTGTCGATTTGTTTACGACGATTCCAATGACCTCAAAAAATAAAGATTTTCACAAATTTTTTTTACTATATATGTAAAATCGCATGCCAACAATCGAATTCCATGCTTAAAATTACATAAACTCACAAAAAAGTCGATCCGACACGGAAGGGTGACAATTCAATCCGTCAGTAGGAATTTTGTCGGATCACCGAATTAGTCAGTGATCCGACACTGTCGGATCGAATTAGTCACTCAATTTGTCATAAATTTGTCAGTGACTTTTTGATCCGAAATTGTTGGATCGAATTAGTATGTGCCCTTAATGAATCAAAACATACTTAAAATACTTTTTAAAAAACCGAATTGTCTTTTTCTTCGTATTCTGCTGTTATTCGAAAACGCATGCAAATTTTGGTCGAATCTAAATCAAATTAAAAAAGGCAGAAATTGTTCCAATCTAACCGATTTTCTTCTTTGTGACTTGTTAAATCAATGTTAAATATGAGATGAGTACACAAACCGGGTTTATAATTAGCAATAAAATGTGTAACATTTTCTTGTACGAAGCACATTCTAACATATTCGTGCGCATCTAAAAATTAAATTATTATTAGATACTACCAATTAATTATGGAAAGTCGGTTTTCCGGTAAAAGTTGATTTTTTTCGATTTTCATTTCAATACACCAACTTCCCAACCCTAAATCCGGATAAGGGAAGCATTTTCACACCTCGGGAATGCGCGCAATCGATTCTCGCATAAAAAACGGGGTAAACAACGCTTTTTCGGTTAAAATCTGAAAAAAATTTGGATCCAGGCGCCTGTCATTTGCGGTCGCTATTGGAAACTAGTACGTAGATTTTATCATGCCAGAGGTGTGGCCAGCTCATACGCTTAAATTGAATGCGATGGATTACTCGGTATGGAGCATTCTGGAAGCGGCAACCTGTTCGAAGCCACACAAGACAGTTGAATCCTGAAGCGAGCTCTAGTAAAGGCCTTAGATAAAGAAATCACCCTGGATCGGTTGAATAAGATTGTCGATGACTTGCCGAAACGATTAAATAAATGTATCAAAGCTAAGAGTGGATATTTTGAATAATTTTTATTGTTTTGTTTTATGTTATAAAAATTTCAAAGTGATCGAGAACTTTAAGTCCACCCTGTATTCTATATTTAATTTATGAACTTTGTCTCATTATAGAAAGCGAATGGCCACTCGTTGAAAAGTGCTTTAGCTGCGCTAAACGCACATATATAAACTTTGGTGTGAATCAGGGTCAAAGAAGCATTTTCACGCTTCGAGAATGCGCGCAATCGATTTTTCGCATAATTTGGCTGTTTTGACAAAAAAGTTTTTTAAGAATAGTCCCTTCTTTTTACCTCCCCCTTTAATACATACGTATTCTAAATCGTCACTTAAAAGACCAGTCTACTTTTGGAGAAATGATGTCATGTAATAGAGCACAAAATTTGGAGCATTTTTTGCTTTTACGACACCACTTGAAAATCTAACAGTAAAAAGTTATGATCGAAATAAAATTGCAATTTTTGAATTCAAATGAGTTTGAACATTGAAGCGAAGAGCCAGCACTCAGGCATCAATGAAAATTAAAAAGAAAAAAAATAATTTATGAACTTTTCTGCTGACCGATACTTACCAAAATATTGGAAGAATAAGGCAAGCAATATCGTAAGAATATAAATAAATTTCATTGTGATTAATTAATTTGCATACAAGAAAAACTCTAAAAATTTAAAATTTTACAATTTTTATGATTAAAAAACAAAGAGTATCAACATCTTAATGAATAATAAAAAATAAATGGTAACTCTTATGATTTTATATTTACGTAAAAGAATTTTCTTAATAGCTCTATGATAAGCATTTAGTCGCCTTGTAAATTCGAAACTGGATCATTTAATTGATAATAAAAAATGTCATGCGTCTTTATTAATTAATTTCATGATTTTTGATTTCTAACGTTAATATTAGGTTGTAAATAAATACTTGCCGTTTATTAAAATAAGAAGTTTGGAGCTCGATATTGGGCTAGAAACTGCGGTTTTCGATGTGGAATTTTTCAGAACAATAGAATCATGTACGAGGAACTTTTTAATGCAAATTTCGAAATGCACTGACCGTTTTCGCTGTAATATACAGTCTAATTTGTTTACAAATTTGCATATACACGCATCTTGACATTGCAGGATCGATCACTTATTAGGAAAAGCCGTTTTTAATGATCTTTTTTTCATTTTAGGGTAGTTTTTTATACTGAATAAGATGCGCACATCCGTTTTTTGAACGATTTATACTTTTTAAGATACACCAGCTTCTTTCCGACATACCGATTTTTAGTCGATTTTAAAGATTGACTTCTAAAAAATTCAAAAACAATTTTTATTTTCGGAAAAAATGCCAATCGATGCAGAATAACCCAATAAATATTATCATCAACCTTCATGAATATCGGAGCAACTTTAATTTTTGGCTTTCAGAACAGGACAGCTTCAGAACATGGGGTCAAAAATTAAAGTTGTTCCGATATTCACGAAAAGTTGATGATAATTTCGAGCAGACCTTCGGGCTGCTCATCTTTGTGTTTGTTTCATATGCTAGGATAACATAAAAAAAACGTTTTTCAGTTTTATTTTTTCCTGTTAAGGTTTTACTAAAAGTTATTTACGCTAT
Source organism: Acrobeloides nanus (assembly GCA_900406225.1). NCBI lineage: Eukaryota > Metazoa > Nematoda > Chromadorea > Rhabditida > Cephalobidae > Acrobeloides > Acrobeloides nanus. The sequence goes on from OZJO01000298.1 coordinate 9,852, forward strand.
TAAATTCGTCATAAAAAATGGCGTGGAAAACTATATAAAACTATAGTAACACTTTAACCCCGCAGAGAAAATCGAAAAATACTGTTTTTCGATTTTGGTTGTTTTTTTCTGTCATCGCACTTAAAAAACCCTGACATTGAAATTTTGTAATGTTTGAATATATTATGTAGGGGTATGTGCACAGCAACTTATCATTTCGCTTTTCCCGAGGAAAAATCATATTTCCGAGAAAATCACATTTTGTGACAAATTCCACCCCATTTTAAAGAAAATCGAGAGAGAGAAATCGAGCCTGCAATGCCAAGATGTGTGCATATGTAATTTTGTAACCAAGTTTGTGTATTACAGCAAAAACCGGTGGTCAGCGCATTTCGAAATTTCATTAAAAACTTCCTCGTACATGATTCTATAGTTCTGAAAAAATCCGCATAAAATACCGCAGTTTCTAGCCCGATATCGAGCTCCAAACTTCTTATTTTAATAAACGGCAAGTATTTATTTTAGAAACCTAATATTATTTAGGTAAGAAAACATAACAGTACTAATAATTTTAGATACAATCTTTAAAAATCATAAATATAAGAATTTATTTTAAAGTCTTGATTATAAAGATCTATCTAAAACACTTTTGTGGAATACCTAATAATGAAGTTGTTGAGTTTATTTCTTTTTTGTTATTGTTTATGTCAAGGTAATATATATTGTTGCACATTTAAGACAGCTTTGACCGATATGTTACTGTTTTTTAAGTCTAGATTTTGTTCTAAATTTTTTTATTAAAAATTTAAGCGTTTACTCAACCTAATTATTGCTTTTTTTGTTATGAAGAAGAAATGAAATGTGATTATTTGGTGTATGATATATTAAATCTTACTAACTTTTCTAATTATAGGTATTTCGAAAATTTCTCTTACTATTATTCCTACCCTTATCTCAACTTCCCTTACTCGATCTTTACATCTACCTTTACTCAAACAATTACCCATACTTATATACGATATATATGCAGGTTGCTCACTTGATTGCTCCCATCTTTCAAAAATTCGCCAAAAATCAAATTTAAATCCAATTCTGTCGCCCAATAGCTCATTCGAAAGCCCTAGTCACCGGATTTTTTTAGAAAAAAATATATTTTCGGTTTTTTAACCAAAAAAAGTAAAAATCACGGTTTTTTAAATTGCTCCCATATTTCAAAAATTCACCAAAAATCGAGTTTAAATCCGTTTCCATCGCCCGATAACTCAATCAAATGCCCTAATCACCGGATTTTTTTAGAAAACAAAATTATTGAAAAATTTTTATTTCCGATTTTTTAGCCCAGAAATAGTGAAAATTACGGTTTTTTAAGAGACACTTGCTTGAGTGTTCAAAGGTTGCCTTAAACGGTTCGAGCGCGCTCCAAGTTGATTTACCTAGTGATATTAACGCATGGGATAGTTTATAAAAGTCATTTCGAGTCAACATTCGAGGAGCAAAAATCCAAAACCATGTCCGAAGCTCAATACCATCGATTTTACGTGTATTTTTTAAATTTTCTAACCTCTCTAAATCGCCCAAGATAATTTTTTTCGCCCAAAATTTCTTCCTGGCAGATGTATTTCGATATGGAGAACATTTCTAGCGTAGTTTCGAAAGAATCCGAGAAACTTCGATTTTTTAACCATTTTTACACGTGGTAATAGAAATTAGAGACCGAAAAAATTGTCTCGGATTTTTTCGAAACCACGCTAGAAATATTTTCCATATCGAAATACATCTGCCAGGAAGAAATTTTGGGCGAAAAAAATTATCTTGGGCGATTTAGAGAGGTTAGAAAATTTAAAAAATACACGTAAAATCGATGGTATTGAGCTTCGGACATGGTTTTGGATTTTTGCTCCTCGAATGTTGACTCGAAATGACTTTTATAAACTATCCCATGCGTTAATATCACTAGGTAAATCAACTTGGAGCGCGCTCGAACCGTTTAAGGCAACCTTTGAACACTCAAGCAAGTGTCTCTTAAAAAACCGTAATTTTCACTATTTCTGGGCTAAAAAATCGGAAATAAAAATTTTTCAATAATTTTGTTTTCTAAAAAAATCCGGTGATTAGGGCATTTGATTGAGTTATCGGGCGATGGAAACGGATTTAAACTCGATTTTTGGTGAATTTTTGAAATATGGGAGCAATTTAAAAAACCGTGATTTTTACTTTTTTTGGTTAAAAAACCGAAAATATATTTTTTTCAAAAAATTTTTTCTAAACAAATCAGGTGATTAGGGCTTTTGAATGAGCTATCGGGCGACAAAATTGGATTAAATTTGATTTTTGGCGAATTTGTGAAATGTGGGAGCAATCAAATGAACAACCTGTATATACCCTTATCTCAACCATAGGTGAATAAGGGGAGGGATGTACGGTTCAGAGCGGATGCGGCACGTTTAACTATAGGTGAATAGGAGGTAAAAAAAATGGCGACTAAAAAAATAAAGATAAAAAAGCTCACCGATCTTACGTTTCAGGGTCTTTCAGGATCTTTGCGAGAATTTCAAATTCAAAATAAATTCCTAAAATCGCCAACTTCAAACGCGATTATCTCAACGCCATTAGCGATTCAGAATTTACTGTAAAAACAAAAAATACTCCATTTTTCATGAATTTTCCGAATATATATAAGTTATGGCAAACTTCGCTAATCTATAGAATTTTCAAATTTTTGTGCGACCTTTTCAAGCTCCATTTTCTATTTTTGGGGACCACACTTTTCCAGCGATAGATGGCTCAAATTGTAGGTACTAACTAGTTGTAAATAATAGGCGAAGAAATATAGTGCACTCGAAAAACCCGTAGGAGTTTAGGAGTTAGATCGAAAATAGTACATTTTTAGTGCATTTTTGGGTACCTCAAAAATGAGAAAAATTGCTTTATCTTCACAACTTTGGAGTTTCGAATAGGGGTTGTATAGACAAAAAATAAAATAGACTTTATCAGCCTTCCAACTACACCAAAACCATTTCAGATGGATTTAACTGGCCTGAAATATGACCATTTGAAGTTGGGGGTACATTTTTCAGGGCGGGGCCACCCACCCGGATCTCGACAAGGAAATGTCGGATTCAAAAACGGACTTCAGATTCGTGTTCAGTGACACCGAAAACCTAGGGTATACTATGGTTTGGTGCCTAAGCGTTTGCGATATTATTGACCATATATTATCGATTTTAGTTTTCAAACTGATATATTAAAAAACTATAATATATCAAAGCATGATCATTTAAAATTGCTGGTTTTATTTTCGAATTGGTCTAAAATTTATACAACTTCATTAAAATCTAATTCTACATCCATAATACAAACTATTTTTGCTTATCTATATAAGTTTAACATTAGCGGAATTGTTGTAGATAGCAATAATATGGAAAATTCAACTAAAAATGCAGATATTCTTAAACAATTTTTAGAGGTATCTTTAAAGGGGGACCGAACATCGTGACAAGATCTCCAAAAAATTTTTTCATGATTTTTTCAGAAATGACTCTTATAGGGGGTATTTTTATTCGATTTCGCGCATTCCCGAGGCGTGAAAACGCTTTCTTGACTCTCAAAATTGAAAAATTGATCATTTATGGCAATTTTATACCGTTTTTTAGTACGCATTTTGTTTGTCGGTTGATTTTTCAATCTTTTTGCCATCAAATTATATCTTTCTTACTTGTTAGCTATAAAATATTCTAGAATCTGAGATAGAATTAGAAGAGGTTGAAATTTTCGCTGATAAGCCGAGATTTGTGATTGTCGAGTTTTCTGTTTGTCAACAGAGCGTAAACAAGAGTATCACACTTGCGCAAGGGGTGGGTCGACCTACCCCCATGTTGCCGCTGGAGATCAAATAAACCAAAGGGTCCTCCTTATGTTTTGGCCGGCCAAAAAAAAGTCGTCAAATGTGTCGCTTTTCGGTTTACCAGCCTACCCCCCCCCCCTTGCCCATGTATGAGACGGTTGCACCTGAGTATTATCCAAATAAGAGAGACCCTCTAAAAGTTTAATTTAGTCCCAACAAATAAACGCGTAAGCCATAAAAGGGTAAGCGAAGATCAAGGAACTTGAGCTGAAAGCCAGAAGTCGACCATCCAGGACGTTTGAGCGAAGCACAAATGAAAGGCTAGACGCTGATTTCGCTTTTTGTAATCGGATCGTCTTTTATCATCTCGACGAATCGCCACTGGTTTCTTAGGCTCTCTTGGCTATCCTTGTGCTTTGTCATTTGTGTTTGATGGGACTGTATGATTTTTCTGATTGCCTGTCATGGTTTTGATAGAGCACTATTGCTTGTTGGATCTGCTCCACTTCCATTGAGTCGTCATTTACTAGCGGCATTGATTGTTTCGCATTTGACCGCGAGAACTTGTAACAATTCGCATGGCAAAGTCGTCACAAAAGTGTAAAGTTTTAGAACATAACAATAATATGTAAATTAAACAATTAAGTACCAATTAACAACCTCAATATATGTAAGAGCGTTATAACGTATTACAACGCTCATGCAAGAGTGCTTTACAACGGAGTTGTAACGGTTACAACGATTTTTCCATTGTAAATCGCTCTTGCATAATCCTGATTTTCAATGAAAATTAAATAATTTTTATGTTTCTCGACCAATAATTTGTTTTAGGCTGTTCTACCAATCGTGTCATACACATAGTCCGGAAGGAACACACTTTTTTAGACCTCGGACCCATTGGGACCTCGACTCCATGGGTCCGGGACCCAAGGACCACATTGGATCCCGGACCCAAGAACCCCAAATGGGTCCTGGACCCATAGGTTCGGGATCCCACGAGTCCCGAATCCGTTGAGTCCGAAACCTGGAACCTCAAATGGGTCCCGAACTCTGGTCATACATGAGATTTTATTGAAAATCAGATTCATGCAAGAGCGTTACAAGACGGTTACAACGACTTTCATGATCTTACTGAGTCCATAATTGAGCAAGGAGTGGGTCGACCCACCCCCATATCGCCGCAAGAGGCTCAAATTTAGAAAACTTGTCGCAGTTGGATGTGAGGGGAAGGGGAAAAATTGTAGGCGCTTTGCGTCGGCCTCCGACACATTTTTTGTTTCATTTTTCAAAGTTATTGATTTATAATATTAAAAGGAATTTTTTGGTTGACAAACGTATTGCATTTGAGTTTTCCAACCTACCCCTGTAGGAAGAGCATGGCCCAGGGAACTCCAGAGACTTAGAAGGAGAAGAAGATGAAGATTTGGAAATTGCTATAAATAGGCTAGAAAATTTGTTGCATTTTAGTGATAGTGATGATAATGATGATTTTGAAGAATAAATTATTGCTTTGTGTGTCAAGAACAGGTTTTCAAGCTTCGAAAATTCGTGGAAGCCATATTAGGTCGAAAATAGCCATAAATTATCAATTTTTTAATTTTAAGGGCCAAGAAAGCGTTTTCACGCCTCGAGAATGCGCGCAATCAATTTCAAAATAAAAATATCTCTATAAGGGTCATTTCTGAAACATCATAAAAAAATTTTTGCTGGCTATCTTTGTCGCCCAGCCACGTAGCGAGGGGGGGGGGCAATCCGGACAATTGCCCCCCCCCCATAGCG
>OZJO01000298.1:21249-35606 GCA_900406225.1 Acrobeloides nanus
CCAAGATCATGGCATATCTCTTTGTGGTTGCTGAGATATTTGATAAAATGTGAAAAATGTCGATTTTTTAGAATTTTTGTCCGAAAATCGACATTTTTCACATTTTATCAAATATCTCAGCAACCACAAAGAGATATGCCATGATCTTGGCGCCGTTGGATTGCTACGATTGCCAGCTTTAAAATGACACCAAAATCATCGGAATTCGCCAGGTCAATTTTGAATTATTTCAAAAACAAAAAACTGTGCACTCGATCCTCAAAAGTGTGCGGTGCATTCGTTCCTATTGCTCGTTTTCTTACACTGTTTTGCTCAATGAGATATTTCAAATGTTGAATTTAAACAAATTGAATTTATTTAATGAGATTAACGCATGGGAAAGTTTTTAAAAGTAATTCTAACCTCTCTAAAACACCCAAGATAATTTTTTTCGGCCAAAATTTCTTTCTGGCAGATGTACAGGGTGGACCAAATTTTTCTTACTCTAAAATTTGCTTATAACTGTTTTAAAATAAATCCGTTTTTTATAATTTTGATATTAATTTCATCCAGAGACAATAGGAAAACGATTCCTGGCAAAAAATCGAAAAAAAATTTTCGAAAAAATTTTTTTTGTTGCTTGGTTCCCCCTTAGGTTCTTATTCAATTCAATTTTAAAAGGGACATCGAAAATAGGCTGCTTGGCTGGTTGGTTTTGCTCTCGCTTTCCTATGCAGAAGGCTCAGGTTCGACTCCCTCCTGAAACAATTTGTTTTAGCGCGATTATTTTTTGATAAAAATTGAGGACCAAGCAAAAAAAATTTTTTCCGAAAATTTTTTTCTATTTTTTCCCCAGGAATCGTTTTCCTATTGTCTCTGGATGAAATTAAAACCAAAATTATAAAAAACGGATTTATTTTTAAAAAGTTATAAGCAAATTTTAAAGAAAAATTTGGTCCACCCTGTATTTCAATATGGAGAACATTTCTAGCATGATTTCTAAAAAATCCGAGAAAATTTTTTTCGGTTTCTAATTTCTATTACCGTAAACCGTAATAGAAATTAGAGACCGAAAAAAATTTATCAAATTTTTTCGAAATCACGCTAGACATGTTCTCCATATTGAAATACATCTGCCAGAAAGAAATTTTGGCCGAAAAAAATTATCTTGGCTGTTTTAGAGAGGTTAGACAATTCAAAAAATACACGTAAAATCGATAGTATTGAGCTTCTGATATGGTTCTAAATTTTTTAGGGATCGAATTTTGGCTCGAAATTACTTTTAAAAACTTTCCCATGCGTTAATCTCACTAAATAAATTCAACTTGGAGCTGAGGTCTCAAAAATAGGGGGTTATGACAAAAAAAATCAATTAGATGAGTTTTTCTTTGGAAAAAGCAGAGTTATTAAATATATAATAGCTTGAGCAATATTTAAAAAATAAAAGAATTAAACGACCCAATTTTTTAAACCACATCGTCAAATTGGAAAAAACAACCAAAACTGAAAAATCAAATTTTTTCAGTGATGGGTTAATCGTGATCTGAAAAGTTATATACCATTTTAAAGCTAGTAATCGGACAAAATTATAGAGCAAAAACTAAATTGAAATCGCTTAAATTGTAAAAATTAAACCACTAAAACCGTAGGAACATCAGTGTTTGAATTTGTTGTACAACAGATTTTCTGTTATGTTGTGTTGTACAACAGAATGATTCTGTTGTAATCTGTTATGTTATGCTAACACAACAGAATATTCTGTTGTACAACATAACAGTTTTACACGTTAAAACTGTTGCTCAACAATACAACAGATTTCAAACAACAGTTTTAATACAACAGATTCAAACACTGAGGGACAGATGATACAACACCGGTATAAAAACCAAACGGTACGCAGCTCTGCGTGAAATTCCCAGAAGTCATTTTCCATCAATCAAGACAGTTATGGATTTTTCTTTTCACGGATACTTTTTTTAAATACGAACCAAAATTTTAAAGATAATATAGAAATAAAATCCATTCGAACTTATATAGCAAACTAGCCGTTTGAGGATAAGAAAGATTGTGTATTACAACGAAAACTTGATTCGAGAGACAAAAATAGTTATTTATTTAAATTCTCCATCATCTAGTTTGAGTTATAAAAATCGAATTAATTTTCGAACTAATTTTGTGAACCATTCGATATATCGATTTAAATAAACAAACAAAATTTCAGGTAAATCACGACAACAGATAGAAGAAATGGTAACTAAAGGACAACGGCTCGAACTTCCTCAAAATTGTCCGGCTGAGATATATGAAACTATGCTTCAGTGTTGGAGCGAAGAACCGGACAAACGGCCTACTTTTTTTATATTATCTTTATATTTTAATAATGAATAAATAATACATTTTAACATTCAAATTGTCAAGCGCGCCAAATGTTTATGCCAGTTTTTTCATGATGCTGCAAAAAATTTTTGAAAAAAACTCACTTTAGATGGGGCTAGAGCCCCATCTTTACAGATACATGTTTAGAAAAATATCTTTTTAGTATTTTGAACATGTCAGCAGATTCTCACCTTTAAAATGAGTGGTCAACCATCTCTCAAAACAATTCCTACGAGGAGATATGCTCAAAATACTAAAAAGATATTTTTCTAAACATGTATCTGTAAAGATGGGGCTCTAGCCCCATCTAAAGTGAGTTTTTTTCAAAAAATTTTTGCAGCATCATGTTCAGCGCAAAAAACTGCACCGGTATAAACGTTTGGCGCGCTTGATAATTTTTTAAACGCTTGATTAATTTCTTAAAAGTATTAATGATGTTATTAAACAAGGTGTCGAAAAAAATCGAATTATGCAATTTTTGATATGTTAAAAAATTGTTTGTCTAAACTAGAGTTGTATTCGGTCGGTTAATTTGGCTCATTCCGGTTATCGGTTAATCCGGTTATTCAGGATCCGGTTATCGGTTCGGTTAATTAGTGATGCGATCGGTTAATTCGGTTATTCATCTTTCTTGGTTTCCTAATGGAATAATTATATTTCCAAAGTATTTTATGTATATAGTCCTTTCAACGAGAGCGCGGAAAAAAGTTGCCGCTCCATAGTGCAGTGGATAAGGAAGCCGCCCGTTCGATCTGACAAGATAAGCAACGTTGGGCCCACAGGTTCGATCCCACTAAGACAAAAATTTTGATTATCAAAAAAATTTTTTTACAAAGGAGCAAAAAATTTTTGCTCCGTTTGTAAAAAAAGTTTTTTGAAAATCAAAATTTTTGCCCTAATGGGATCGAACCTGCGGGCCCAACGGTGCATAACTTGCCAGATCGAATGGGGGGCTTACTTATCTACTGCTCTATGGGGAGGCAACTTTTTTGATGAGCATATAATTTAAGCCAAAAGTTGTGCATTAAAACGAAAATTCCTGCTCTGCTTGCACACTATAGCTTGTTTCAAATTTCGGGCAAAATAAGTTGCTTACGCCGTAGCAAAGTGGTTTCTCGCTTTACACTACTAATGGCGAGGGTTCGATCCCGGAAGTCGAAATCAGAAATATCATAATTCAAGATTGTTTTGTAGTTTGTATGATGAAATCTTGGATTATGATATTTCTGATTTCGACCTCCGGGATCGAACCCTCGCCCTTCGGAGTGCGAAGCGAGAGCTTTATCACTTTGCTACGGCGTAAGCAACTTATTTTGCCCGAAATTTGAAACAAGCTATACCTTTAAAACGTGATTTCTCTCTACTCATTATGGCTTTTAAAATGCCATTTTATCCAGTGCTTTAACCGAATTAACCGATCGGTTAATGGATCCGGTTATCGGTTCGGTTAATTTGGTTAAAATCGTTACGGTTAACCGATTGGATACAATCCTAGTTTAAACTTCAAAAATTTTCGGAAACTAACCAATTTTTTATTCGTCCTTTATAAATTTTATTAAAGGGGGGGGGGGGGGTAAGAATCAGGGACTAATCTCGGTCGAAACATTTTTTGCCAAAACAGCCTATATAGGGGCAGGGTTTTTCCGGCCAAACGAATACTGAAACGAATACATACGAATACTGATACATTTGAAAAAAATTGTTTTACAGTTTTGTAGATAAAAATTCGACGAACATTTTAGGCACAAAACTAAAAATACATATGCATTTTTTATAGGCTAAAAAGTTGTCCGATTAGTATTCGAAAGAAATTTGCAAAATTTTTGCAAATTTCTTCCGAATACTAATCGGACAACTTTTTAGCCCATAAAAAATGCACATGTATTTTTAGTTTTGTGCCTAAAATGTTCGTCGAATTTTTATCTACAAAACTGTAAAAAAATTTTTTTCAAATATATCAGTATTCGTATCGTATTCGCATGTATTCGTTTGGCCGGAAAAACTCTGTATAGGGGTAAAATCATGCGAAAAATCGATTGAGCGCATTCCCGAAGCGTGAAAATGCTTCCTTGACCCTATTTCAGTAAATAGATGTGTGTATTGAAGCGAAAATCGAAAATTTTCAAATTTCTCCCTCAAAATCATATTTCTGGGGATAATTTCATGCAAAGAATCGATTGCGCGCATTCCAGAATCTTGAAAATGCTTCCTTGACACTGATTCAGGGAAATAAGAGTGTATATTGAAGCGAAAATTCAACATTTATTAATTTACCCTGAATCAGAGTCAGAGAAGCGTTTTCAAGCTTCGGGAATGCGCGCAATCGATTCCCTGCATGAAATTATCCCCAGAAATATGATTTTGAGGGAGAAATTTGAAAATTTTTCGATTTTCACTTTAATACACACATCTATTTCTCTGAATCAGGGAAGATTTTCACGCTTCGGAAATGCGCGCAATCGATTTTTCGCATGATTTTACCCCTATATAGGCTGTTTTGGGTAAAAAAATTTTCGACCGAGATTAGTCCCTGATTCTTACCCCCCCCCCTTTAAAAATATCGTAAACATCGAAAAAATCATATTTTTTAAATACTTTATAAAATTTAAAAAATTTTATTTTCTATTATCATGGGACAATATTTTTGGTAAAACTGCATTCTTGTTAATTCCTCTAGACTTGATCGGTATGGTGATTTTTGTAAACAGGATAATAAAAATTTTCGTTCCTCAATATCTTCAGTTAATCCAAAACAATCGTTGGCTAATTTCTGCGGATTCAAATTCGAAATTTCCGATCTTAATGTTATGAGTTCGTTAAAATTTTCATATGGTATTTTTCCTAATTTAATCTCTGACATCACAATTCCTAAACTCCAAATATCTTGACATTCGTCATAATCATTTTCTTTTATCTCAAATCTTTCAGGAGCCCAATAGACCATTGTACCACCACCAAGACCATATTTGATGGAGTCGTTCAAAATTATAGACTCGCCAAAATCACACAATTTAACATTTCCTTGAACACTGATCAAAACATTAGCAGGTTTTATATCGAGATGCAAGATTCCTACTTTTTTCATATCTATTAATCCGTCAAGAATTAAGACAATAATTTTTCCTAGTAAAATTGTTGGAAAATACGAATATTTTTCATGGATATGGCGATAAAAATCGTTGAGCGACATATCCATAAGTTCCATGCAAATTAATAAATCATTTTGAGAAAATCCAAAACCATAGAAAGTAATAATATTTTTAGAAAAATTTAATTTTTGCAAAATTTGAATTTCTTTTAACCCTTTTTCAGGAAAGATTTTCTGGGTTTGCTTATGATGTTTATTGATTGGTAAATGAATATGTTTAGCTGCTAGAAATTTTCCCGAAGGTTTATGATAATATTTTCTAACAACATGAAATCCAGCAGAAAGAGTTTCAATATGCTTAAAATCTGTGAAATTAAAGTTATGGGTTCCAAATTCATCCGGGAATTTAATAACACCCATAATTAGATTAATAAATTGATATAGTAAATCTACTACTACTCTTTCGTTTTCTTTTTATAGTCATTTTTCGTGCGGAAATCTTTATTTAAAAGCACTTAAATTTTTACCAGGCGACCGTTTCTTATTTTTTCACTATAATTCGCTTTAAATGAAAAATAGTCGCCCTGTAAAATGTCACTAATCATCTAAGCCAATGGTTAGGACGAATTAATTTTTATTCGTGGTATAAATCGATTTACTTTTAAATAAAATGGTCGCCTGGCAAATTTTTATCAGTTATAAATTTTCATTTTATCGGTATGAATAATATTTTGTATTATTAGAAAAAGATTTTTTGGCACTAGGTCATTCCTTACCCGGCCATTCTACATTTTTTCACAAAAAGTGATATTCTACAAAGTTGTTTGTCGTGATCTCAATAGCAATTTTGTAAAACATCACTTTTCATGAAAATATTTCTGTGATAGAGAAAAAGACTATAGACTGGTAAGGGATGACAGGAAAGGAATGTCCGCGTAAAGAAAGACCGGTAAGATCGACTGTAAGGGTAAGGGATGACCTAGCGCCGATTTTTTTACTCAAAAGTTTGTTTAATCCTAGATCCAGATTAATTTCCAAGAGTCACCTTTTTTATTTCATGTACGACAAATAAGCAACCGATCGACCAACACTCTAAAATAATTTATTGAAAACAGTCGAAAACTGGGAATGATTTGAGACCATAGGTTAACAGGGTTTTCAGAAATGGATCCATCATGAAAAGCTTGGAATTTTGTCTTAATACATAACACCACTTCCGCAGCCAGGATTTTGAGCAATTTTCGCATTTTAAGTCAAAAAATGTTGAAAACATAATTTCCTGGTAGAATACCTATGTCTTGGCTTTATTTTCTGCAAAATTAAAAAATTTTGATTTAACCCCTATTTTTTAGCGACATTTTTATTATTTTTCGTGTGAATGAGAGATTCTCCATCCGATTTTTGCGAGAAAAAATTGGAGTGCACACTAATTGTATAAGGCAATCTTTGAACTCTCAAGAAGATTATCTGTGCTTTTACCGTATTAAAATCAACAACGTCGTTAAAAAGTTATAACCAACCGTAACGGAAGGCCGCCTCGAATAAACCCCGTAACAGTAACAAAAGGCCTAGTGCCTTCTTCAATGTTTAAACATATTTGAAAAATTTTTTCGCAACTTTGTTTCCTTCATAACTTTTTACCGTTAGATTTTCAAGTAATGCCGTAAAAGCAAAAAATGCTCCAAATTTTATATTCTTTCACATGGCATCAACTCCCCAAAAGTAGACTGGTCCTTTAACCCCGATTTGTTGAAATTAACCCTTTGCTACTCTGCCGCTCCTGTTCCTGAAAAAATTTAAAAATTTAGAACCAAAATTTTCATTGTTTTATTGAGTTGTTTGATAAGTCCTGAAAAAAATGCTCTAATTTCATCATTTTTCATCTGTTTTGAAATTTTTTTCAGTAGTGGGTAAGAGTATATGCTGAATACGATCCAATCAGTCTTTTTGAGCGAAACTCATGTTTTCGTGTCAATATACAGACTTTTTCAAAATATTGGTGTTTTTCAATGTTGCAAATGAATTTTAAAATGTCGATATTTGGTTATAGAAGTCGAATTTTGACGAAATTTTCCACCCCACTAGGGTTTTTCTAGTCAGGAAATCGATTCACGCATTTTCATATTTTTCAAAAACGGTCGGTAATGAAATACATCTGCCAGATAAAGATTTTGGCCGAAAAAAATTATCCAGGGTGTTATAGACAGGTTAGAAAATTCAAAAAATCAACGTAAAATCGGGTATTTGAGCTTCCAACAGGTTTTGCATTTTTTGATGCCCGAAATTTGTTCGAAATAACTCTTAAAAACTTCCTCATTCGTTAGTTTCAATAAATAATTTCATTTGGAGCTCGCTCGAACAGTTTAAGATGCAGTCTATGCATAGATTTAAAAAATCTGGATTTTAGTGAATAAATGGTTGCCCCCCTTTAATTGTCTCGAACAAGTGTTCGAGACATAAATCTCTCGAATTCGAGACTCTGTGTCTCAACAGTTTGAAACTGTTCAACAGATTTGAACTGGTCTGTGCATTGACACGAAAACTTGAATTTGAAATTTTATTAGAAAATGAGTCGAGCGATAGCTCGTTGGATTCCTTAGATCATGCTGACAACCTTAATTCGCACTACTTTTTATGAAAATCATTGTGTAATGACGAAAATCCTTATTAAAATTTTGATTTTTACTTGAGATTTTGCGTTATGATAATTCTACCGTAACTTGAAATTTCAAAATTTTAAACCCAGAACTTTAGGAACTATGCTTTTTCCAAATTTCTTTTTTTAAATAGCTTTAAATGGCACTAGAAACTACCCTAGATATAAAGAAATAGGGTATCGTTTTAAAAATCGGGTTATTTGAGGTGGGTCATATATGACCCAGTGGACTCGAAGCGGTCAAATTGCATAAAAATTAATTTATTTGTAGTTTGTAAAAATATCGTTAAATTCATGCGTGTTTATGGAATCTTCATGGCATTATTCTCATCCGTATCACTTCCATCTTCTGGAGGCACTAGCGCAATATCTGCTTAAAACATCTTCATTTTCTAGCTCATCTTCAACAAAACGCAACACTTCTTCAGTGTTCATGGCTTTACAAGTGAATATAAGAGAAATGATCGATTTAAAAGTGTTTTAGCTTTTGCCATAGCCAATCTGTTTATAGCAAAAGAGTGTATTCTTTTTTCGACCTTTAATTAGCACGTGGACGATGTCCTGTAAGTTTGGGTGCGAATGAAAGCCCTATAACTGACTATCATCTTTCAGAACGAATTTTTGAAAAAAACTTTCACTGGTCGGAGCTAGGTCCACAGAAAGGTTGTAGGTTCTCAGATTTGGAGTTTTCCAATTTCTCAAACTTGTAATGGCCATATTTCCATGAAAATTCATGATCACGAGACAAAATTTTTTTTAAACATTATCCTCGTGATTTGTACTTAATTTTTTTCTTTGACACCAATCCATGATTTTTGCATTAATACTGTCAAAAATCGCATTTTTTGAGTTTGGGGGGTCCTTGAGAGTATCGTATTGGGTTAAAGATGGTTACTTTTGACCAAGTTGCAGTGGGAATTTTTCTTTGCCATCAAAGAAAAAGTTTCAGATCTCTTCGCGAGCAAAAAAATGCTTTTTTCGCATCAAAAAATTCCATTCCTAGGTTGAGATATCGTCAAAATACAGATTAGATAACGTTTGTTTTGTTATATGAAAATCTTGTATGTAGTCATGGCTAAAATGCAGTTCGTGGACCTCGCTTGGATTTTTTCCAAAATGGTGATATTTGAGAGATCTAATGTAGAGGAGTGTTATAGCGTTAAAAAAATTGTGGAACGAATCTCTCTGGAGGTGTGCGATTTTTTCAAGATGTGGTTCTTTATGTGTTATTATTAAAGGAAGGGGTGAAGATCGCGGCTTATTTTCAAAGAAAAAAATTTTTCTCAAATTGAAAAAAGCCCCCTTTATGGGGGTAATTTTATGCGAGAAATCGATTCCGCGCATTCCCGAAGCATGAAAACGCTTCTTTGACCCTGATTCAGGGAATGAGTGGGTGTATTAAAGCGAAAATCAAGCATTTTCGGATTTTTATGAGAAAACCGTCGATTCTTAGGTTTTTCTAGGCGGGGAATCGATTCCGCGCATTCCCGAATCTTGAAAATGCTTCCCTGACCCTGATTCAGAGAATGGGGTGAGTATATTGAAGCGAAAATCAAACATTTTCAGATTTTTATGAGAAAACCGTCAATTCTTAGGTTTTTTTAGGCGAAGAATCGATTGCATGCACTCCCGAATCTCGAAAATGCTTCCTTGACCCTGATTTAGGGATATAAGTGTTTTGTATTGAAGCGAAATTATGAAAATTTGGGATTTTTCTTCTAAAATCATCGTTCTAAGTGTTATTTTATGCGAGAGATCGATTCATTTTCAGCGCATCCCCGAAACGTTATGGTAGAAACATAATTTTTCAAGGAAGATGGTCAAGGATGCATTTTGACGCTTCGGGGATCCCTTTTTTACTCTCTTAAAATTTAAAATTTAAGAGAGTAAAAAAGGGCTCAATCGATCTCTCGCATAAAATAACACTTAGAACGATGATTTTAGAAGAAAAATCCAAAATTTTCATAATTTCGCTTCAATACAAAACACTTATATCCCTAAATCAGGGTCAAGGAAGCGTTTTCATGCTTCGAGAATGCGGAATCGATTCCCCGCCTAGAAAAACCTAAGAATCGACGGCGTACGTTTGGTTTTTAAGACAGATTGTCTGAAGGTTTTTGAATAAATCTGAAGATGAAGGTACCAAGCAAAAAAGTCAAAGTCTCAGATTTTTTCAATTGTTGCCTAAAAGTAGCTGTATGATCCCAATATAAAAACTCTGCCTTCCAAAAATCCAAAACTTTTTCGTATCCGGAGATATGGTCCTTCAAAGTTAGACACCTTGAGCGAAGAGCAAAAATTGGACCCATTTAATTAAAACGCGATATCTCAGCCAATTTAAAAGATTTTCAAATACGGTCTTTTTTAATTTATTGGTATGATATTGTAGTAAAATTTTGTAGAATATCACTTTTTGATCCGACATACTTCCCCCCGAGATATGACGATTTTATTGAAATTTTGGTAGCTTTGTATAGGCTCCAATTTTACACAAAAACCGCTCTAGAAAATCGACGTTAATTTTGCCGTGAGGTTTGAAAGCTGATTTAGCAAGAAGAATACCAGTATCAATAAATAAATTTTAAAAATTCAGGTATCTCTTTTTGAGATATGGGCTTATGAAGTTGGCCATTCCGAGGATGAAAATTCTTTAGATTAGCGAAGTTTGTCGTAATTAATATATATTCGAAAAATTCATGAAGAATGGAGCATTTTTTGTTTTTACAGTAAATTCTGAATCGTTACCGTTGTCGAGATAATTGCGTTTGAAGTTGGCGGTTTTTGGATTGGTTTTGAATTTGAATTTCCCGCCAAAACCCTGATTTTCAATTTTTTACATAATGGTCATCCATCATTTTTTTCACCAAAATAAAAAAGTATTCATTTTTTCAACAAAAATGTCCAAATTTGCCATGTTTTTTACAAAAAATCGTCATTTTCTAGGCACTTTCAGCTGAAAAACAAGCATTTTTCAAAAAACTGAGGCCGCGAACCGAAGGTCAAATCTTCGGTATGCCCAAAAAACTGAGGATCCTCAGTCAGGTCTCTGGTACTAAGTGGCGATGTTACGGGTGGACCCGCAGGATCCATGCACCAAGTTATGCTATTACCTTCAGTGGCGTAGGGGGGAGGGGATCGATAGTGGCAATTTCACGTGGCGGTATTACGAGGGATCCGCATGATTCGTGAACCTCCCCCAGTGGCATAATGAGAGGAGGGGGTCGACTAGGGGCACTTTTCATTATTGTTTTGGCGAAGGCCGGCCAAAACATAAGTGGTTTTTACGATTTTTCGGGCGTTCGGCCCGCGAAGGGAGGGGNCGTTCGGCCATCGAGGGAGGGGGGGGGCACTCAAGAAAATATAGCTGCCGACTGGATCCAAGTTATGCTATTACCCCGCTGGGTAAGGTTATGATACTAAACTCTGCATGCTATAAACCTATCAGGGAGCGAAAAGGTGCCATAACCCAGGGTGGATCACCCATTTTGTTAATCACTCACTAGATAAATAAAAATAACCTAGACTTCAAGTTTCTAGCAACACTTTTTGGCGTACTCCCACCCCCTTAGGAGCTATCTGCAATATTTCAAGATATTGCCTCTTAAAATACCTTTTTTTTGGTTGGGATGACCTTTAAACTCGAAATTTTTTATCGCAAGCCTGTTAGAGGCGAATATCCAAAAAAATTTTTCATGTTTCGAAAATGAGCGCAATCGATTTTTCGCATAAAATTACCACGAAAAAAGTTATTTTAGTAAAAAAATTTCATCCAAAGATTCGCTCCAAAAATCCATCATCCCTTTAAGTTTCGATCTATACATTTAAAGTGTACCGACTCCTTATAAAAGACAAGTTAATCTTGTTGAAGTTTTAACATTTAATGACATTTATATTAGATCAATTATATAAAAGTCTTTCTTACATAAAAAATTATTATTCTATCTTTAATCTGAAATTTTATTATCTTCAAATTTTTTACAGAGATCTTCTTTCTCATCTTTTACCGAAACTTTGTTTTTTACAACGCCTTTCGTCTCGTTCAATTTCTTCGGGGTCTAAGATAAAAAATTTAAATATAATTCTTCAAAAAATTTTTTAAGAATGCATGCCTTTTCTTTCTTCTCATTCCTCTCTTCTTTCTCTTCTTTCGTCTCGCCCGATTTCTTCGGGGTCTAAAATTATAAATTTTAATATACTTATTTAAAAATTTTAAAAATACATGCCTTTTCTTTTTTTATGGCCCTCTCCTCTTTCACTTTTTCCTCTGTTTTCAATTCTCCTGTCTTCCATTTTTCATGCGCTGCTATAAAAATATGTTCTGGATTATAAATATCAATGCTCTGAGTTCTTTTAAATTCTTTAAATGTAAGCCAAAGGATTCGACCTGCAAACGCTTCTTTGTCGGTTAGTGGAAAACGTTTTACATTTGAATGGCCGTAAGAACCAGATCGTATATTCGTTAGCTGTTTTCGTCCTAAAAAAATCAGTGTTCATTAGAAAAAATATTAGTTACCGATCGTTTCAATTAAAACCGCTTCTCTAACAAGAGAGTCCTTTTCGGAAATTTTTGCCGGCGATGTAATTAAGTATATAATGCCCTTATTTTTTCGCCACAAACCAACAATTTTGTTAATGGTTTTTGCGTTTTTCTATAAATTTACAAGAAAAACATTTAAAAAATCAAAAATTATCATGACCACCTATCCATCCGGACCCGGAAAACCCACAACAATGTGAATGCGTGGTTCGGAAACGAATTTTTAAAATTGTTTTTCTCGACAACTATTATGGATTTTCAAAAGTCCGAGTAGGATTTGTAGATTCATATCTGAATTTTAAAAAAGTTTTAAAGCAAAATCTAATTTTCCCTTGCTGTTTTGCTCAGAGACACTAAAAAATGACATTTTTTTATGAGAGAGGGAGATGACATTTTCAAAAATTTCAGGAATAAAATTTACATCTACTCGACGAGACAAATAATTCTAGCAAAAAATTGAAAATTTTGGAGACAAATTTTTTTGTTCCTTCCTTCCAGTTTGACGATTTGCAGATATGGTGTCTTAAAAAATATTTTGTACCTCTTGATGATAAGCTAAGTTTCTTGCATTTATCATATGATATAAAACACGAAAGCCTTCACCCTGACCAACATAAAAAATATAGTCAATAAATTTGGAAAAGCTCATATCGGATAATATTGTTGCATCTAGAAGAAGGTATGTGTAATAAACTCCACTATCTTCTTCTACGAAAAGATTGGTTCCAATATTATCATTATCTTCATCATTATTCGATCTCATTTGTTTAAAAGAACCTTCCAGGCTGCACGTGGGGTGATGTTCACTTGAAAAATATCATTTATTATATAGCAAAAACTTTTCTTGTGTGAATATTAAAGGGGGGACCCACTTTTATATTCGAATCTCTGAAAAAAAATTATTTAGAGCTAGTTTCCTTTGGGCGCACCACCAGAGTGTTTTTTTAAAAATGTTTTTGAGAATTTTTCCCGAAGCACAACGCTAATCCTGATAGTTTTGGTGTCGTTAGAAAGCTGGATTTTATAGCGAATGACACCAAAAACATGTCATAGCTCTTTCTGGTTGCAGAGATATTGCATAATTAGTAAAAAGCGTCGAAAAAACTGACATTTTTTAGTAATTATGCAATAACTCCTCAACCAGAAAGAGTTATGGCATGATTTTGCAGTCATTTGAATGCTACGAAATCCAGCTTTCTAATGACACCAAAACTATCAGGATTGGCGGCTTTGTATTTCTGGGGAAATCCTCAAAAACATTAAAAAAATTTCGAAACATCAAACGACCGTTTTTTAAATTAATTTGGAAACTATAATCATATATACCGTATTTCCTCTAAAATAACCCCCCTCTTTTGGAGGGGGTTGGAAAAAATAACCCCTCCCTCTAAAATAATCCCCCCCCCCTCCTTATAAAATAACCCCCTCTTCATAAAAAATTTTTGAAGATTTTTTTATTCTGATTCCGAATCCTGAATCTGAATTGTGATCTGAATTCGGATTCTGAACCCGGATTCTGAATCCGGATTCTGAACCCGGATTCTGAATCCGAACTCTGATCCTGAATCTGGATTCTGAATTAGGATTCTGATTTTGAATTCGGATTCAGAATCAGAATTCGGATTCAGAACCCGGATTCTGAATCCGGATTCTGATTCGGATTCAGAGTCCGAATCAGAATCCGAATTCGGATTCTGAATCAGAGTTTGGATTCAGAATCC